>CM053026.1:372654043-372680091 GCA_028564925.1 Lithobates sylvaticus | reverse complement strand
GTATATAGCATTTCTCACAAAGCCTGGCATATAGCATTTCGCACAAAGCCTGGTATATAGCATTTCTCACAAAGCCTGGCATATAGGATTTCTCACAAAGCCTGGCATATAGCATTTTTCACAAAGCCTGGCATATAGCATTTCTCTCAAATCCTGCACAATTACCCCCTCTGCCTAACTAATAACCCCCCCCCCCCAGAAGTTCCCTTTTATAATGAGCTCTGTATATATCTTGTACCCAGGACTGGCCTTATATAATGAGCTCTGTACATGTCTTGTACCCAGGACTGCCCTTTTATAATGATCTGTGTAGATTTATACCTAGGACAGTCCTGATCCATGCAGCTCTTTACAGTCATACTTGTGGCAGGACTAGATGACAGGGAGGGCCGGGCTGTGGGTGGCTCTTGCAGTGACCAGCACTAGAGTTGAGCGGACACCTGGATGTTCGGGTTCGGCAGGTTCGGCCGAACTTCGGAAAAAAGTCCGGGTCAATGGGACCCGGACTTTTGAACACTAAAATGTCTGTAAAAAGGTCATGGAAAGGGCTAGAGGGCTGCAAATGGCAACAAAATGTTGTTAAGAGCATGGCAAGTGATCTGCAAACAAATGTGAATAGGGAAATAACTTAAAATAACATAAAAAAATAAAAAATAAAAATAAAATGCTGGAGGCCCCCTTCTCAGCAGAAGAGGTACAGGAAGTCATTAAGAACCTCAGAAACTCAATGGCACGATGCCGCACATATGGTGGGAATACCCCAGAATACGCACTTTCTGGAAAAAATTATTAACTTTGATCAGGAGACTGGGTGGGAGACAATGTGAAGGAACCGGAGGCACTGTCAGCAACCCAATCTACTATCGCCTGTACTTGTCCTGGCCTCAACATTCGTACAGCCTCATTAGGCATGCCAAACTACCGCTGCAGGCTCTGTCGCCTACTCGCACCTGAGGAAGGTGTTTCACTAGTGCGTGTAGCTGGCACAGATCGACCACGTCCTCTCCCTGCAACAGGAGCGCCACCAGCAGCACCACGACCCGGGCCACGTCCCCTTTTTGATGATCTCCTCATATTTTCTAAATTTATGATCTCGCCCTAAATGGGTGTTTTTGTCAATAGCAGAATTCACGTACAGTGTCTAAAGCGTTTATGAACACGCAGAAAATGCTATTGGGAAGAAAAAAAGAAAAGCAAAATTAATTTTTTTTGCAATGTTTTTCCAAATATCAGAATACACGGACAGTATGTAAAGCGTTTATGAAAACGCAGAAAATGCTATTGGGGAAAAAAACACCGCAAAATTTATTTTTTTTGCAATGTTTTTACAATATCAGAATACACGGATAGTGTCTACAGCGTGTATGTATGAAAATGCAGAAAATGCTATTGGGGAAAAAAACACTGCAAAATTTAATTTTTTTGCAATGTTTTTCCAATATCAGAATACACGGACAGTATGTAAAGCGTTTATGAAAACGCAGAAAATGCTATTGGGGAAAAAAAAACACAGCAAAATTAAATTTTTTTGCAATGTTTTTTTCCAATATCAGAATACACGGACTGAAAACACAGAAAATGCTATTGGGGAAAAAAAAACACAGCAAAATTAAATTCTTTTGCAATGTTTTTCCAATATCAGAATACACGGACAGTATGTAAAGCGTTTATGAAAACGCAGAAAATGCTATTGGGAAAAAAAACACTGCAAAATTAAATTTTTTTGCAATGTTTTTGCAATATCAGAATACACAGATAGTATCTACAGCGTGTATGTATGAACACGCAGAAAATGCTATTGGGGAAAAAAAAAGACAGCAAAATTAAAGTTTTTTGCAATGTTTTTGCAATATCAGAATACACGGATAGTGTCTACAGCGTGTATGTATGATGTATGTATGAACACGCAGAAAATGCTATTGGGGAAAAAAAAAAAAAAAAAAGCAAAATTAAATTTTTATGCAATGTTTTTCCAATAGCAGAATACACACAGACTATGGTGTATCTCTTATGCGGCTTACACACGAAGGGACAATCCCGCGGGATTATCCGCTGGACTGAAGTCCAGCGGATAATCCCCTCGTGTGGGCGCCGGCGGACTTTTTGGCGCCAAAGTCCGGCGGACTTTTTGGCGCCAAAGTTTTAAGTTTGGTTTTAAAATTAACTGCTGGACTTGGCAGTCCGGCGGACAATCCCGCCGTTAGTGGGCAAGTCCGCGGGACTTTTGAAATGAACGGACTTGCCGCTCATCGGCAAGTCCGTTCATTTAGCACGTGACTTCAGGTTACGTAGCTAGCGTAGGCAGTTACTGCCGCCGCGCTAGCTCCGTAACCTGGCATGGATTTAAAGGGACTCCCCACGCCGAAAAAACGGTGTGGGGGTTCCCCCCAAATCCATGTCAGACCCTCATCCGAGCACGCAGCCTGGCAGGCCATGAAAGGGGTGGGGACGAACGAGCGCCCCCCCCCTCCTGAGCCGTACCAGGCCGCGTGCCCTCAACATGGGGGGTGCCCTGGGGAAAGGGGGGCCGTGCGGCCCCCCCACCCCAAAGCACCTTGTCCCCATGTTGATGAGGACAAGGGCCTCTTCCCGACAACCCTGGCCGTTGGTTGTCGGGGTCTGCGGGCGGGGGCTTATCGGAATCTGGGAGCCCCCTTTAATAAGGGGGCCCCCAGATACCGGCCCCCCACCCTATGTGAATGAGTATGGGGTACGATGTACCCCTACCCATTCACCTAAGGTGTAAAATGTAAAGTACAAAAACACACACACTTTTGAAAAAATATTTTATTGCACTGCTCCGGGGGTCTTCTTCCGTCTTGGGGGTCTTCTCGCCGGACTCCTCCGCTCTCTTCTGCTCTTTTACCTAGCTCTTTCACGAGCGGGGGAGTCCGGCTACCTTCTTCGTCGTCGCCGCCGTCGTCTGGGGGTCTCGATCCGCCTTCGGGGGTCTTCCGGGGGTCTCTTCTGTTCTTGCGGCGGTCGTCGTCTTCCGCGCCGCCGGCGCCTTCTTCTTCTTCTTGTCCTTCTTGTTCTTCTTCTTCTTCCGATGTTGACCCGTCGCTGTCTCTGCCCGGAATGCCTGTGCCGCTCTGCGCTGGGACTTATATAGGGACATGGGGGACAGGGTCACATGTTCATGTCACATGGTGACCCCGCCCCCTTGCGATGTCACAGTCCCAGCATCCTCCGGGACTGTGACAACACAATGGGGTGGGGTCACCATGTGACATGTGCATGTGACCCTGTCCCCCATGCCCCTATATAAGTCCCAGCGCAGAGCGGCACAGGCATTCCGGGCAGAGACAGCGACGGGTCAACATCGAAGAAGAAGAAGAACAAGACAAAGGACAAGAAGAAGAAGACGGCGCCGGCGGCGCGGAAGACGACGACCGCCGCAAGAACAGAAGAGACCCCCGGAAGACCCCCGAAGGCGGATCGAGACCCCCAGACGACGGCGGCGACGACGAAGAAGGTAGCCGGACTCCCCCGCTCGTGAAAGAGCTAGGTAAAAGAGCAGAAGAGAGCGGAGGAGTCCGGCGAGAAGACCCCCAAGACGGAAGAAGACCCCCGGAGCAGTGCAATAAAATATTTTTTCAAAAGTGTGTGTGTTTTTGTACTTTACATTTTACACCTAAGGTGAATGGGTAGGGGTACATCGTACCCCATACTCATTCACATAGGGTGGGGGGCCGGTATCTGGGGGCCCCCTTATTAAAGGGGGCTCCCAGATTCCGATAAGCCCCCGCCCGCAGACCCCGACAACCAACGGCCAGGGTTGTCGGGAAGAGGCCCTTGTCCTCATCAACATGGGGACAAGGTGCTTTGGGGTGGGGGGGGGCCGCACGGCCCCCCTTTCCCCAGGGCACCCCCCATGTTGAGGGCACGCGGCCTGGTACGGCTCAGGAGGGGGGGGCGCTCGTTCGTCCCCACCCCTTTCCTGGCCTGCCAGGCTGCGTGCTCGGATGAGGGTCTGACTTGGATTTGGGGGGAACCCCCACGCCGTTTTTTCGGCGTGGGGATTCCCTTTAAATCCATGCCAGGTCACGGAGCTAGCGCGGCGGCATTTACTGCCTACGCTAGCTACGTAACCTGAAGTTACGTTCGAAATGAACGGACTGCTCCGTGTGTGGGCAAGTCCGTTCATTTTCAAAAGTCCCGCGGACTTTTGGCCGGCGGATTATCCGCTGGAGAAGTCCGTGCGTGTGTGGGCAAGTCCACACGCTCGGAAAGTCCAGCGGACCTAGCTGGAAAGTCCCGCGGGATTGTCCGCTGGACTAAGTCCGCCGGCAAAAGTCCGCACGTGTGTACGCGGCATAAGTATATGCAGTGTTGGTCCTAATGGTGCACTGAGCTTGCAGGTAAAACTTTTATATTTTGTCTGGCACTGGCCTCATGGCACTGTTAAAAGACTGTGCACTGCACCCCAGCCAGGGTACAATTGATTTAGGAATCTCTTCAATAATTCTCTCTGCCTCTTTCTCTTCCTTAATCCTTACTAAAGAAACTCCCTACTCTAGCTATGTAGATCGCTTACTGATCTAACTAATTAGAAGCAAAGTTAAGGAATGCTGACTGCCTGACTGACTGAATCACACTAACTCCTAAAATCCTCTCAGCAGCACAGGAACCTGTCTATAGCAGAATGACGCTGTGTGCTGTGTGTCTGGACTATATATAAAGGCTGGGTCACATGCTGCACTGCCCAATCACGGCCATGCCATTAGTAGGCATGGCTGTGATGGCTTCTAAGGGCACACTAGTGAAACGATCGTCGATTGGCTGCCCTGCAGCTGTTAAAAAGGCGCAAATACAGCGCCGAACACCTGACCCGAACCCGAACTTACAGACAATAGTTCGGGTTCAGGTCAGGGTCCCGAACACCCAAAAGTCCGGTACGGACCCGAACTTTACAGTTCGGGTTCGCTCAACCCTACTCAGCACCTGTTCTTAATTTAATGAGTATAGGGACAGGAGGAAGCAAGTCCGGGACAGCTCTGCTAACCTGAGCCTAACACAGTGCAAAGATAATGTACTGGGAGCATGTATGATCCTTATCCTCCATAGAGGACACATCTACAGAATGATGGATCTAGTGTCAGCCAGGACCGGACTCTGTTACCTCCTGCTGTGTCTGCTCACCTTCACTCCAATAGAAGGTTTATCCTCCTCGGGACCAGCAATCCAGGGGATCAGTCTACCTCCCACCATAGGGTCCCACCTGCTGAGACTAGGCTGCCAGTCTTCACCCTCCCCCCTCTCTGTGGGAGCACAGCCGCAGTGGCACTTACCTTGCTGACTGTGTTTTCCTGTGTTGTCCTCTCCTCTCCTGCAGTGTCTCCAGGAACAGGAAGTGACATCAAACACAGATGTCAATCAAACTGCCAGGCCGTAGTAATATATACTACGACAAGAAACAAATGGAGAGGCGCCTCTGGGTGCAATAGTTTTTTTTAACAGGGATAACAATTTATTAGTAGCTCAATAGTAAAACTCACATTTTTGTGATAAAATCAGGCATGGTATGCAAGTAAGGAAGTGGTATCTCCTCGTGCTGTGCTGTGTCATTCTGTGCTCTGGTTAACTTCCATATAGATGAAAATGCCGGCTCAGGAAGGCGGCCTCAGAACGAGGCTTGAGAAGCAGAAGACAGCTGGCTCAGGGGGATACCGTCATCGGTGTAGGACGCGTTTCTCGAGCATGCGCACTTGGATCTTCTTACAAGTCGCGCTCTTTTCTCAACAAGGCTCTTGTTTTCATCTATATGGAAGTTAACCAGAGCACAGAATGACACAGCACAGCACGAGGAGATACCACTTCCTTACTTGCATACCATGCCTGATTTTATCACAAAAATGTGAGTTTTACTATTGAGCTACTAATAAATTGTTATCCCTGTTAAAAAACTATTGCACCCAGAGGCGCCTCTCCATTTGTTTCTTTTCACAGTTCCTGAACACGGTTTCAGTTTTTACCTTGAAGGCTGCCCTGTATGCTTACCCCAAGATCCATTCATAGATTTCACCTCCCACATGGACTGAGCTTTTCAATCTATGGACTTGTAACCTATGTATATATTGTATATACCAAATACTCAATTCAATTGGAAGAACTTATCGAGATATTTTAACATATGCGCCTATACTCGTTGTCATATATACTACGACCCCCGGGCGGAAGCTACTCAGCGCTTCAGAAAGCGCAGCAAGGCGGGCTAAACACCCGCAAATGAAGCGCCACGTCTGCAATCTCGTGATTGCATAGACGTGGCGCTTCCCATAGTGCACTGTGTCCGGCCTCGGAACACAGTGCACTTGCTTAAAGGACTTTTTTCTTTTTTTTTCCTTTTGTCTTAAAGGGGCAGTTTTAAACATTATTTATTTTTCCTTTGAATTTTTTTTTGACTACACAGGGGGGGTTGGACGGGCCACCACTGTCTTTGATGATGGACTGTTAGAATAGCTGAGTGTTGAAGTGTCAAGCTATGGTGCTCTCTGTTCTGGATATTTTAGGTTGAACAAAAAAAATCGGTACTCAGATGTCAGAAATGTGTCTAAGAGCAGCTTAAAGGACTGCCACTGCTACATATTTTGTAGAAAAGCATAGACTGTCATCCCTTTTACTACAGCAGAAGGAACACTTGTCATAGCCTGCTATCTATTTGCCCTGCAGTCAAACTGTACTGTTTCCACAAGCACTAGGGCTGGGATTATCTGTCACTGGTCATTGCTGTTTGCCAGCAGGCTGTAAATGAAAAATGCCCTCCTGTAAGATGCTCTGTTTTATTTTTTATGGTCCCTTTATCAGGAAAACTGCATTAAAGAGATCTTCTGTCAAGTCTTTGTCTGCTTGTTATTGCTGAGGTTAACATGGGCATCAACAGTCGTATCCTTAGCTGACAGGATCTAAGTCTAAGGGCCTGACAGTCTAAAGGACAGTGTTTAAACAAATATTATTTTATATTTCTCTATGTCTACTGTGTTAACCAATACATTGCCACTCACAGTTCCCTTAGTAGGTTTGCTTATTAATTATCTGCTAATACAGAATAAAAGGGTTTACATCTCTATCAGAAAACGACACACACTGAGTTAACGAAAACTGGAGTTGTATTTGCTTTATATATATATATATATATATATATATATATATATAATGTAAGTGTCCTTCGCGCTGTTCCTGAACTAGATACTATGCACAAATAAGTAAATAAATAAGTGAATAAAACTAGGGGTCAAGTGAAATAAGGTGCCAGCACGAATGCTGTATGTGGTTGAATACAAAAATCTAGGGGTAAACGCAATCCCGTGAATGACAAATAATGAGTGATGATTTTGCGCTAATATGCACCAAAATAATCAGAGTGGTGTAATGTGAAAGTGAAATAAATATGTGTGTACAATGCAACATTTACTGTATAAATACTAGTAGTCACTCGCCAGTAACACATTCATAAATATACATACACTAGGCACTATGAAATAAATAAATAAAATTGTGTACCAAATAGATGACCTAAAAGTGCAACAAGTGCTAAAAATGGTGACAGAAAACTGTGGCTATCACAATTGGTTAATTATATAAATAAATAATATCTATAAATAAATAAAATCAAGTGCATAATGTGAACCACAGATAGAAATGAATAAATAAATATATATCCAATGGGTGGGTAAAGGAGGGTGAGGACTAGAAGTAATAACTCATAGAGTCCATATGGTGATAAAAAAAATAATGATAGTAGCCCAGATGGTATAGAGGCTCTGGAAGCGTCTTTAAATAAAAGAGGGGTAGCCAAGCTGTTGATAATCTTCACTCTCCAAAGTGGGGGATATTGGGTAGTGAGGACCTTATCCTGAATAGTGCTCTCTAGCCTCTCACCTCTAAAGTGAAATAAAAGGGCATCCAAACGGCACAGGCAATCTGCTCCACTTCCACTTTCCCACTTGAATGGCTCCCAAAAAAACCTGCTTCCCCTGAGATGGATCCAATCGGACTCCTTCCACGGTATCTCCCCTCACTGTTAGCCTCTGATAAGGATATCTCTCCCAATTCCTATATGGGATGGGGACTGCGATCCCGCAGTGATAACTCGCCCAGGGTGGAATGGGGATATAAGCAGAACAGAGGGGGACCCAATCGTGAAGTATGTCTCAGTAATAAAATTGTTTAATAGTAGATAAAATCCTTACATTGAAATAGTATACAAACAGTAAGAAAGATGGCGATCTGCTGTCCGTTTTCCAGCACTTCCGGTATCGTGTGTCCGGCCAATTCCAAATCGTGTGTCCGGATTGGCTCCTTTACCCACCCATTGGATATATATTTATTTATTCATTTCTATCTGTGGTTCACATTATGCACTTGATTTTATTTATTTATAGATATTATTTATTTATATAATTAACCAATTGTGATAGCCACAGTTTTCTGTCACCATTTTTAGCACTTGTTGCACTTTTAGGTCATCTATTTGGTACACAATTTTATTTATTTATTTCATAGTGCCTAGTGTATGTATATTTATGAATGTGTTACTGGCGAGTGACTACTAGTATTTATAAAGTAAATGTTGCATTGTACACGCATATTAATTTCACTTTCACATAACACCACTCTGATTATTTTGGTGCATATTAGCGCAAAATCATCACTCATTATATATATATATATATATATATATATATATATATATATATATATATATATATATATATATTGTAACATGGGGGTGTTTAACTCAAGTGAAAAGATGCATTTTTTAATGCAGTGAGTTCTCATCAGACAGGCATATATAGTTAAGGGCCTGGTAGCCCACGTTTATTGAAAAAAACAAAAGTCCATCCAGAAGTCCCACGCAGGGGTTTAACTTCATTAAGCATTCATAAATGAAAAACATACCAAGCCACCTGGCTCTCTTGTCAGCAGTTCCTCTGCTTGATCTCAACAGAGTGGATTCCTTCCAGTCCCCTGGACTCACTGGCTTCCTTAGTCTTCCCGACTCTCAAGGCTGTCCCTCCTTTCCCAGTCTCTGGGCAAAGAATACCCCTTACACAGGGATGACCCCTCCACAGGTCTGTCTTCATACAGCAGCAGCAAGCTGCTCACACTCCACCATCCTCCACTCATTAGCCCCTCATTATATGGTCTGTGTGCAGCTGGGCACACATCTTGCTTGCCATCGTCAAGACCTGGACACAGTTTGAGATCCCATCCAGGACTAGCAAAACCTGGAGAAAACTGACAGAGCAGTTTTCTCCATTTAAATTCTATAGTCTGCAGATATGCAAACTCTGGATCTCCTTTACCTCCAATTTCAAAGGGACAGAGCTTCGCTCTGCCACATATCCCCCCCCTTTGTTTCGATCCGGAGGGAGGAACACCAGCACCCGTCATGGTTGGGACACCTCTGTGCTGGCTGTCAGCCACGTAGGCCCAAGCTTTTTTCCGGGTGCGCTTCCAGGCACGTCCCACCCTGGATCTTAACAGGGTCCTATATTTTCCCATCCTCAGCCTTCTTCTTCTTGGGTCCCTGGGCTTAATCATTTTTTTGGGGGAAACTCTGCTTTCCCTGATCCTACCTTTAAACTCGCTGACATCAGCTTTAACCTTCAATATACACCAGTACAACCTCCTCACTTTGGCATGACCATGCAAGCTGCCACCCACATGGGCCAAATCTTGTCCCATCAGGTGAATTTCTCCACGTCCCCTTGCTGCATCTACTTGGGCTTTACAAAGACACTCCCATGCTTTTTTACGAGTGCACTTCCAAAAGCGATGTTTTCCCACTTCTCTTGGGCCTACACTAGTCCTTTTACCAATCTTGGTACCTTTTTGCACATGAGGTTGATTTCTGAATTTTACGGATCCAGTACCATTAAGGTTATAAAGTGCTCCCTCAATTTCCACTAGACCACCCCTTTTCTCTTTGCTTAATTTAGAAGGAACCACATTTTTAAACACTGGTTTAATGATAAGTGGGGGCTCTTTTATTAGGGTGACAATGGTCCCTCTCTGTACTCCAAGTACGGGCACCCTCTTACTGTCCAAACTTAGCGCCACTTGTTTCCTCATGTACACTGCATGCTTATTTTTGTCAGTTTCATCACTAACATCCTCATATGACTGCAGCCTCATCCTAGTCTCCCTCTGAAGGACATACTGACTGTCTTGCGACTTTAAGGTTTTAAAGTCATGCGACACCTTGCTGAGCTTTGGGCCATTTTCCTGCAACCATTGTTTATAACGATCCTTCTCAGACCTTAGAAATTTCTCAAACCTCAGAAAATCTTCCCCAGAAATACCCTCCTGAACCTGTAGGGGGCCTAATTCTGCTGTATCTTTTACATCTCCGCCACTTTAGTAGCGAGGAATGGGTTGCACCCACAAAATGCGTACATTGATTCCCCATGATGGGAGATAGCATATGTTGACACACTGTGTGCATCTTCCAAATTTGGCTTTTGTCAAAATATAAAACTATTTTAAAAGATAAAATCGATGCTAGCTAGTTTTGTGTGTTTCAGATTCTCCCTAAAACATCAATGATGTTCTTCATTTTTCGTTGAACATCATTGATGTTTTTCTTGAGATTATCTAAATCGCGAATGCGCATCATTATCTCCCCACTGAGGATCTGGGCACTTTCACTGGTAAAATGCAATTATTCTTCCACAACATCCACATTACCTAAAAATAAACAAAAAAACACACTGTGTATTATAAATATGCAGGCATCCATCTATTACATTACCTGAAGCTGTGGTCTCAGACACTCACCTGTTATGGTGACAATTTCGCCAATTTCAACAACTTCTCCTTCTTCCTCCTCCTCTGCTTCTGGTGTTGGTATTTCTCCTTCTTTGGGAGGTGTGGGGTCCCTGGTGTCCTCAGACGTCCCGAGTCTTCTCTCCCCTATGAGAATGTAAAAAACATTGCTTGGGAAGTGTCATACAATTTTATTTTTTTTGCAGAGTTCAAAGCTGAAAACATTATTTTTGAGACTTTTTAAAGCTGGAATACTTACCTGTTTTGTGCAAGTTTCACAGATGGAGACACCCCTATAGTATATTAGTATCCACTGGAGCACCTGTGTGGGACACCCTAATAAAAAGGGTGTCCTGGTGACCCACACTAGTGCTCCTGAGTCCAGATGTGTAAACTTCCCAAAAAATCATATTTGAAGTGGGCGAATGAACGATGTTTACTACGAACGATTGAACTCATGAACATGAAAGTGGCCATTTTAAACTGTACAACAGTAAATAAAAGCACATGGAGCAGTATGTAAGCAATAATAATAATAATATGAACACAGGACAACGACTTACTTTTTAGAAGAACTCTCTTGATCTTTCTGTACTGATCGTGCTCCCTCAGTTTCAGGTCTGACCAGCGTTTTCTTAGTTGATCCTTGGAACGTCGTACCCCAAAATTCTTCTGCAGACTCTTCACAACTTTAGTCATGATCTTGGCCTTTCTGATACTTGGGTTTGGGTAAGGTCCATACTTCCCATCATAGTCGTTCCTCTTCAATATGTCCACCATCTCCAACATCTCTAAAAAAGCCATACTTCTCCTCTGGGATCGGGACGTTGCTGTAATTAGCATGCACCTGTTGTTTAACATTCAATTTTCAACAGTCATGAGCTGAAAATTGTGTGTGATTGACAAAAAACTAAAACTATGTCCCATTTTCATACACAGGAAGACCTCAGCCAGGAGGAGGCTGTGGCAAGTGGCAGCCAGGAGGTGGCAGGGGTAAGTGGCAGCCAGGAGGTCGACCATCGCCCCTCCTCCACCTCCTGCCACAACTACAACAGCAGAGCCACAGCCTGGAAGAAAGACCAGAGAGCGATGCCTGGGTTCAGTCTGGTCTGACAAAAGATGCAGGCTGTTATATGACCACAGCCTGGGGACATAGATGTCATCTGTTGCTGTTCCTGATCTCTTGGACTTCTGGACCAGACTGTACTATCTTATATATGGACTCCTCAGGCCACCAATTTTTCCTTTAAATAGTTGAAGTCTGCCCTGGGGTATAAAGGCTTCGCCAATTTCAGCAGTTTTTCCAGCGTTGCCTTCCTCTTTATTTTCTTATGACCCCCTAATAGAGGAGTATTTATTTTTCGGAAATACTTGCCTATGTGTTTTTTTACTTCAAAAAGACCAGTTTATTTGTGAGTAGGCAGGTACATTTCCTAAATTGGGACACCAAACAACCTCCTTGAGGTTTCAAAATACAAGATAATAATGGTGTTGGGGAAACTTGACACACAAAACCCACCAAAAAATTATGGAGATAACCAAAAAAAAAAAGAAAAAAGGAGCTCTTGAATAAAATAAATAAATAAAATGAAAACTAAAAATTATTCGGGAGATCTGACGAATAAAAATATTCTAGTCATGAAATCAGGAGAAAGAATAAAGAAAGAAGTTTGTGAGAAGTCTATGTGAATATGAGCAGAAAAACAACATCATTCTTCTAGCATTATAAAGAAAAAGAGAATGCGCTGCATTAAATAATTTTTAACATTGCAGCGTGACGAATGTGCTATATCCATTATGAATGCTAGTTTTACCAGACCGAGCACTTCCATCTCGTTATTTATTCTGAGCATGCGTGGCACTTTGTGCGTTAGACTAGGCTACATACGATCAGAATTTACGCAATCGGATTTTGTTGTCGGAAAATTTGAGATCCATCTATTTTTTGACAAGTCTTTTATTAGAAAAAAAAATTCCCATGATGTAAATCCATGGTCAATCAAGTCATCCAGTGATATAGATCCACTTGGCAAACTACACCAGTCAATAAACACAAAAACTGTAATACACCATAAGATGCTTGACCTGGCATAAGCTACAGGCGAGCATGTTTTTGCTGCTAAAATCACCTGTTTGTACTGCATATACTTTTAGAGGGGCCTTTTGTTTCTTGTTTATTATTGTGTGGTGTGCTGGCACATTCTGCTGTAATCACCACAGTAAAATTGTAATGTTCTGGAGTGTGCACGCATCCACTGAAAGTTTTTGAGTTCAATCAAGTCTAATGATGATAAAACATGAACAAATTAAAAGTAAAACTGTTCTTTTAACAAAAAAAAGTAATGCAGTCCTATTTTACATATAGTGCTCCTCAAAAGTCAGTATTCTTTTCTGAGAGTTTTATTTTACTATAACTGGGTAATCCATTGTATTGGAGTTATGCATTATGATTACAGCCCAACTGATGCTTAATGTTTACCCATGATATGCTGGCTTGGGATGCTGGAAATTCAGAGTAAGCTTTAAAGGGCTAAACGGAGTAACCCTGGATACTATATATATATATATATATATATATATATATATATATATATATATATATATATATGTAATGAGTGATGATTTTGCGCTAATATGCACCAAAATAATCAGAGTGGTGTAATGTGAAAGTGAAATAAATATGTGTGTACAATGCAACATTTACTTTATAAATACTAGTAGTCACTCGCCAGTAACACATTCATAAATATACATACACTAGGCACTATGAAATAAATAAATAAAATTGTGTACCAAATAGATGACCTAAAAGTGCAACAAGTGCTAAAAATGGTGACAGAAAACTGTGGCTATCACAATTGGTTAATTATATAAATAAATAATATCTATAAATAAATAAAATCAAGTGCATAATGTGAACCACAGATAGAAATGAATAAATAAATATATATCCAATGGGTGGGTAAAGGAGGGTGAGGACTAGAAGTAATAACTCATAGAGTCCATATGGTGATAAAAATAATAATGATAGTAGCCCAGATGGTATAGAGGCTCTGGAAGCGTCTTTAAATAAAAGAGGGGTAGCCAAGCTGTTGATAATCTTCTCTCTCCAAAGTGGGGGATATTGGGTAGTGAGGACCTTATCCTGAATAGTGCTCTCTAGCCTCTCACCTCTAAAGTGGAATAAAAGGGCATCCAAACGGCACAGGTAATCTGCTCCACTTCCACTTTCCCACTTGAATGGCTCCCAAAAAAACCTGCTTCTCCTGAGATGGATCCAATCGGACTCCTTCCGCGGTATCTCCCCTCACTGTTAGCCTCTGATAAGGATATCTCTCCCAATTCCTATATGGGATGGGGACTGCGATCCCGCAGTGATAACTCGCCCAGGGTGGAATGGGGATATAAGCAGAACAGAGGGGGACCCAATCGTGAAGTATGTCTCAGTAATAAAATTGTTTAATAGTAGATAAAATCCTTACATTGAAATAGTATACAAACAGCAAGAAAGATGGCGATCTGCTGTCTGTTTTCCAGCACTTCCGGTATCGTGTGTCCGGCCAATCCGGACACACGATTTTGAATTGGCCGGACACACGATACCGGAAGTGCTGGAAAACGGACAGCAGATCGCCATCTTTCTTACTGTTTGTATACTATTTCAATGTAAGGATTTTATCTACTATTAAACAATTTTATTACTGAGACATACTTCACGATTGGGTCCCCCTCTGTTCTGCTTATATCCCCATTCCACCCTGGGCGAGTTATCACTGCGGGATCGCAGTCCCCATCCCATATAGGAATTGGGAGAGATATCCTTATCAGAGGCTAACAGTGAGGGGAGATACCGCGGAAGGAGTCCGATTGGATCCATCTCAGGGGAAGCAGGTTTTTTTGGGAGCCATTCAAGTGGGAAAGTGGAAGTGGAGCAGATTGCCTGTGCCGTTTGGATGCCCTTTTATTTCACTTTAGAGGTGAGAGGCTAGAGAGCACTATTCAGGATAAGGTCCTCACTACCCAATATCCCCCACTTTGGAGAGTGAAGATTATCAACAGCTTGGCTACCCCTCTTTTATTTAAAGACGCTTTCAGAGACTCTATACCATCTGGGCTACTATCATTATTATTTTTATCACCATATGGACTCTATGAGTTATTACTTCTAGTCCTCACCCTCCTTTACCCACCCATTGGATATATATTTATTTATTCATTTCTATCTGTGGTTCAAATTATGCACTTGATTTTATTTATTTATAGATATAATTTATTTATATAATTAACCAATTGTGATAGCCACAGTTTTCTGTCACCATTTTTAGCACTTGTGGCACTTTTAGGTCATCTATTTGGTACACAATTTTATTTATTTATTTCATAGTGCCTAGTGTATGTATATTTATGAATGTGTTACTGGCGAGTGACTACTAATATTTATACAGTAAATGTTGCATTGTACACACATATTTATTTCACTTTTACATTACACCTCTCTGATTATTTTGGTGCATATTAGCGCAAAATCATCACTCATTACTTGTCATTCACGGGATTGCGTTTACCCTTAGATTTTGCTGCTTTTTTAGGTATTCAACCACATACAGCATTCGTGCTGGCACCTTATTTCACTTGACTCCTAGTTTTATTCACTTATTTATTTACTTATTTGTGCATAGTATCTAGTTCAGGAACAGCGCGAAGGACACTTACATTATATATATATATATATATATATATATATATATATATATAAAGCAAATACAACTCCAGTCTTCGTTAACTCAGTGTGTGTCGTATTCTGATAGCGATGTAAACCCTTTTATTCTGTATTAGCAGATAATTAATAAGCAAACCTACTAAGGGAACTGTGAGTGGCAATGTATTGGTTAACACAGTAGACATAGAGAAATATAAAATAATATTTGTTTAAACACTGTCCTTTAGACTGTCAGGCCCTTAGACTTAGATCCTGTCAGCTAAGGATACGACTGTTGATGCCCATGTTAACCTCAGCAATAACAAGCAGACAAAGACTTGACAGAAGATCTCTTTAATGCAGTTTTTCTGATAAAGGGACCATAAAAAATAAAACAGAGCATCTTACAGGAGGGCATTTTTCATTTACAGCCTGCTTGCAAACAGCAATGACCAGTGACAGATAATCCCAGCCCTAGTGCTTGTGGAAACAGTACAGTTTGACTGCAGGGCAAATAGATAGCAGGCTATGACAAGTGTTCCTTCTGCTGTAGTAAAAGGGATGACAGTCTATGCTTTTCTACATAATATGTAGCAGTGGCAGTCCTTTAAGCTGCTCTTAGACACATTTCTGACATCTGAGTACCGATTTTTTTTGTTCAACCTAAAATATCCAGAACAGAGAGCACCATAGCTTGACACTTCAACACTCAGCTATTCTAACAGTCCATCATCAAAGACAGTGGTGGCCCGTCCAACCCCCCCCCCCCCCCCTCCTGTGTAGTCAAAAAAAAATTCAAAGGAAAAATAAATAATTTTTAAAACTGCCCCTTTAAGACAAAAGGAAAAAAAAAGAAAAAAGTCCTTTAAGTAAGTGCACTGTGTTCTGAGGCCGGACACAGTGCACTATGGGAAGCGCCACATCTATGAAATCACGAGATTGCAGACGTGGCGTTCATTTGCGGGTGTTTAGCCCGCCTTGCTGCGCTTTCTGAAGCGCTGAGTAGCTTCCGCCCAGGGCTCGTAGTATATATTACTACGGCCTGGCAGTTTGATTGACATCTGTGTTTGATGTCACTTCCTGTTCCTGGAGACACTGCAGGAGAGGAGAGGACAACACAGGAAAACACAGTCAGCAAGGTAAGTGCCACTGCGGCTGTGCTCCCACAGAGAGGGGGGAGGGTGAAGACTGGCAGCCTAGTCTCAGCAGGTGTGACCCTATGGTGGGAGGTAGACTGATCCCCTGGATTGCTGGTCCCGAGGAGGATAAACCTTCTATTGGAGTGAAGGTGAGCAGACACAGCAGGAGGTAACAGAGTCCGGTCCTGGCTGACACCAGATCCATCATTCTGTAGATGTGTCCTCTATGGAGGATAAGGATCATACATGCTCCCAGTACATTATCTTTGCACTGTGTTAGGCTCAGGTTAGCAGAGCTGTCCCTGACTTGCTTCCTCCTGTCCCTATACTCATTAAATTAAGAACAGGTGCTGAGTAGGGTTGAGCGAACCCGAACTGTAAAGTTCGGGTCCGTACCGGACTTTTGGGTGTTCGGGACCCTGACCCGAACCCGAACTATTAGCTGTAAGTTCGGGTTCGGGTCAGGTGTTCGGCGCTGTATTGGCGCCTTTTTAACAGCTGCAGGGCAGCCAATCGACGATCGTTTCACTAGTGTGGCCTTAGAAGCCATCACAGCCATGCCTACTAATGGCATGGCCGTGATTGGGCAGTGCAGCATGTGACCCAGCCTTTATATATAGTCCAGACACACAGCACACAGCATCATTCTGCTATAGACAGGTTCCTGTGCTGCTGAGAGGATTTTAGGAGTTAGTGTGATTCAGTCAGTCAGTCAGTCAGCATTCCTTAACTTTGCTTCTAATTAGTTAGATCAGTGAGCGATCTACATAGCTAGAGTAGGGAGTTTCTTTAGTAAGGATTAAGGAAGAGAAAGAGGCAGAGAGAATTATTGAAGAGATTCCTAAATCAATTGTACCCTGGCTGGGGTGCAGTGCACAGTCTTTTAACAGTGCCATGAGGCCAGTGCCAGACAAAATATAAAAGTTTTACCTGCAAGCTCAGTGCACCATTAGGACCAACACTGCATATACTAAGAGATACACCATAGTCTGTGTGTATTCTGCTATTGGAAAAACATTGCATAAAAATTTAATTTTGCTTTTTTTTTTTTTTCCCAATAGCATTTTCTGCGTGTTCATACATACATCATACATACACGCTGTAGACACTATCCGTGTATTCTGATATTGCAAAAACATTGCAAAAAACTTAAATTTTGCTGTCTTTTTTTTTCCCCAATAGCATTTTCTGCGTGTTCATACATACACGCTGTAGATACTATCTGTGTATTCTGATATTGCAAAAACATTGCAAAAAAATTTAATTTTGCAGTGTTTTTTTTCCCAATAGCATTTTCTGCGTTTTCATGAACGCTTTACATACTGTCCGTGTATTCTGATATTGGAAAAACATTGCAAAAGAATTAAATTTTGCTGTGTTTTTTTTTCCCCAATAGCATTTTCTGTGTTTTCAATCCGTGTATTCTGATATTGGAAAAACATTGCAAAAAATTTTAATTTTGCTGTGTTTTTTTTCCCCAATAGCATTTTCTGCATTTTCATACATACACACTGTAGACACTATCCGTGTATTCTGATATTGCAAAAACATTGCAAAAAAAATAAATTTTGCTGTGTTTTTTTTTCCCCAATAGCATTTTCTGCGTTTTCATAAACACTTTACATACTGTCCGTGTATTCTGATATTGGAAAAACATTGCAAAAAAATTTAATTTTGCTTTTCTTTTTTTCTTTCCAATAGCATTTTCTGCGTGTTCATAAACGCTTTAGACACTGTACGTGAATTCTGCTATTGACAAAAACACCCATTTAGGGCGAGATCATAAATTTAGAAAATATGAGGAGATCATCAAAAAGGGGACGTGGCCCGGGTCGTGGTGCTGCTGGTGGCGCTCCTGTTGCAGGGAGAGGACGTGGTCGATCTGTGCCAGCTACACGCACTAGTGAAACACCTTCCTCAGGTGCGAGTAGGCGACAGAGCCTGCAGCGGTAGTTTGGCGCGCCTAATGAGGCTGTACGAATGTTGAGGCCAGGACAAGTACAGGCGATAGTAGATTGGGTTGCTGACAGTGCCTCCGGTTCCTTCACATTGTCTCCCACCCAGTCTCCTGATCAAAGTTAATAATTTTTTCCAGAAAGTGCGTATTCTGGGGTATTCCCACCATATGTGCGGCATCGTGCCATTGAGTTTCTGAGGTTCTTAATGACTTCCTGTACCTCTTCTGCTGAGAAGGGGGCCTCCAGCATTTTATTTTAATTTTTAATTTTTTTATGTTATTTTAAGTTATTTCCCTATTCACATTTGTTTGCAGATCACTTGCCGTGCTCTTAACAACATTTTGTTGCCATTTGCAGCCCTCTAGCCCTTTCCATGACCTTTTTACAGCCATTTTAGTGTTCAAAAGTCCGGGTCCCATTGACTTCAATGGGGTTCAGAGTTCGGGGTCAAGTTCGGGTCAAGTTCGGTCCCGAACCCGGACTTTTTTCCGAAGTTCGGCCGAACCTGCCGAACCCGAACATCCAGGTGTCCGCTCAACTCTAGTGCTGAGCACTGCAAGAGCCACCCACAGCCCGGCCCTCCCTGTCATCTAGTCCTGCCACAAGTATGACTGTAAAGAGCTGCATGGATCAGGACTGTCCTAGGTATAAATCTACACAGATCATTATAAAAGGGCAGTCCTGGGTACAAGACATGTACAGAGCTCATTATATAAGGCCAGTCCTGGGTACAAGATATATACAGAGCTCATTATAAAAGGGAACTTCTGGGGGGGGGGGGGGTTATTAGTTAGGCAGAGGGGGGTAATTGTGCAGGATTTGAGAGAAATGCTATATGCCAGGCTTTGTGAAAAATGCTATATGCCAGGCTTTGTGAGAAATCCTATATGCCAGGCTTTGTGAGAAATGCTATATACCAGGCTTTGTGCGAAATGCTAGATGCCAGGCTTTGTGAGAAATGCTATATACCAGGCTTTGTGAAAAATGCTATATGCCATGCTTTGTGCAAAATGTTATATGCCAGGCATTGCATGAAATGTTATATGCCAGGCATTGCGAGAAATGCTATATTCCAGGCTTTGTGAGAAATGCTATATTCCAGGCTTTGTGAGAAATGTTATATACCAGGCTTTGTGAGAAATGCTATATTCCAGGCTTTGTGACAAATGCTATATGCCAGGCTTTGTGAAACATGCTATATGCCAGGCTTTGTGAGGCTGAGCTATATACTCTGTCCTGTGATGCTGGGGCTATATAATCTGTCCTGTGATGCTGAACTGTATACTCCTGACACTATGAGTGGAAGCAAGTGGAATACAGGGGACGGAGTGGGTGGATTATATAAGGGGTGTGGCTTATGAGAAGTGGGATGGGGCGGGGTCTGGTGCCCCCATCTTAAAACTTCACCAGATGCCACTGATCAAAGGGATCCTCTCCTGCCCATATTTACTCACCAACACCCCCTTTTCTACAACTTTCAGCTGAACCCCAACCTTGTGCATCGCAATACATCTCATGACCAGCACCAAAGCAGCCAACCCAAAATATAACATCTGAACCACTCCCATTTTATGGAACTGTTCAGTAGAAGAAAAGGCTTCAGCACTACAAGAACACCTTTTTCATGGCCTCATGCCTCCACGGCTAAAGTGACAATATTGGCTACTCTCATTCATTTTCACTATAATGTGTAGGATCATCTTCTGAGTAGATAAGAATCATCCAAACACTCAAGAATTACAGCAAAGATACTCTTGATTTGATAGCAAACTAATATCAGGAAATGGACACAAGAATGTTTAGTTGGAAAAGGAACTTAATGTATTAGGCTGAATTGTAGAGTTTTAGAGATACTCTATATATATATATATATATTGTAGCAGAGCGTCCCAGAGAGAGCCAGGAGAAGTCTTGTTCGGGGTTTATACATCTCCCAGGCTCCTCTCATACACATTCAGAGGTCTCTGATACAAGATCCAGTTCGGATCTTAGTCCTCCTCTCCAGGCTAATTTAATCTCACCTGAGCAAACAGCCTTTGCTCTCTGCCTGGGACACACAAACAGGGATGGTTTGTGAGGAGCCAAAAGGTTGGTAAAACCCTTTAAAACTCTTTACAGAAACTGACAAGCGGTAGGCTTGCTCAGCTTGATAGTTAGAGACGGTGTATGGTATAGTTAGAGCCGAGACACGGCTAGGACTTTTGTTTTGTTGATTCTGTTTTGATATGTTTTCTGGAAGACTGTGCAGCACCTGTGTATGGACTTGTATTTAAAACCAATAAACCCAGCACTGTTTTCACTACCTCAAGTGGATTTGGTATCTGTGCCTAAATAAACAGCTCATCCCAGGGAGCTTTGTACCTGCTACCTGTCCCCCAGGTTACATATGGTGGATTTCAGCGGGCAGCTGTAGTAAGTTACTACTTAAAAGGCCAGTACCTAGAGTGACTAAACATGGAGGAAATCCTAAAACAGTTGATGATATCCAACGCTGCGCAACAGCAAACAAACGCTGCACTGCAGAAAACAAACGCTGCACTCCACGCTGCACAACAGCAAGCAAACGCTGCACAACAGCAAGCAACCGCTGAACAGCAGAAAACAAATGCTGCACTACAGCAAGCAAACGCTGCACAGCAGAAAACAAACGCTGCACTCCATGCGGCACAACAGCAAGCTAATGCTATCGCACAGGAGCAATCGCAGAGGCTGTTTGAACAGCTAGCCACTGATGCAAAAGCAGATAGGAAAACCTTGTCTGAGGTTGTGGAGACAATAGCACAGTGGTCACCTGCTAACGTTGATAATATTGGAGACAAGCCCTCAGCCATCCATGTGGCTCGCTTTTTGTCCAAGATGACTACAGATGATGATCCAGAGGCCTTTCTGCTAACGTTTGAACGGACCGCTGAGAGGGAAGGTTGGCCTAAAACCCAGTGGGCAGGACTGGTCGCCCCGTTGCTTACTGGGGAATCGCAGAAGGCCTACTATGATTTGGAGTCAGCAGAAGCAGCAGACTATGAAAAGGTCAAACAGGAAATACTGGCACGACTTGGTGTCACTTTGGCAGTTCGAGCACAGCGGGTCCACAGCTGGTCCTTCCAAGACGAGAAGCCCCCAAGATCGCAGATGTTCGACCTAATTCACCTGGTGAGGAAATGGCTACAGCCGGAGTCCCTGTCTGGGCCACAAATAGTGGAGCGTGTGGTCATGGACCAGTTTCTGAGGTCACTACCCATTCCCCTGCAGGAGTGGGTGAGTCAAGGAGACCCCAATTCGGCAAACCACCTGGTGGAACTTGTTGAAAGGTATTTTGCTGCAAAGAACCTGGTCACCACCCCTACAGCCGCACGGACTTTCCGCCCAAAGCCACGGTCTCCCCAGGCAACCGGTAAGACTGTTCCAGGGGAAGTGGGTGGTAAGCATGGCAAGGAAATAGGGGGGGGGGGATTTTTGGTGCCAGGACTGAAGCTTGGCCTCCCAAACAAGGGAAGCCGGTGCCTGTCAGCAAACCAAACTGGGGAAACGTCAGGTGTTTTCGTTGCCAAGAAATGGGACATGTTGCGGCAAATTGTCCATTGACAGATGAACCAATGCAGTGTGATTTATCTATTAGAAGGCAGTCTATGTTTGCAGCGGTTTCATGCACTGCAACGCCAAATATGAGAAAACCAATGTGCCAAATGACTGTGAATGATAAGCCTATTACAGCCTTGCTGGACTCTGGAAGTCTAGTGACTTTGGTTACAGCTGAAATTATTGAACCTGTGAATTATCATGCTAAAAATGTTGCTGTGATCTGTATACATGGGAATACCCGGGAGTATCCTGTAACCACTGTTCAGTTTAAAACTGGTTTAGGTACAGTGACCCATCCGGTTGGACTTGTTCCCCACTTGGTGCATGAGGCCATCATTGGTAGGGACTTCCCTAAGTTCTGGGAACTGTGGGATCATCCCAACCCGGTCGCAGTACCCAACTCAGTCGCAGAGCCAGAATTCCTGGCCACTACTGACAAGGTGGGTTCAGGGGACTCTTCTCAGGGCTCCCCGGGTTTTCCTCTATCGGTTATGGCAGGAGAGCTGGAGGACCCTGAGGAAGTCCCTACTACCAGTAGAGCCGGACAGCCGTCTGCTGACCCCGAGCCTATGTTAGAGTTTGATGACCTTAATGTGCATAAGGAAAATTTTGGTACTGAGCAGAGAAAAGACCATACCCTTTCCAGGGCCTGGGAAAATGTAATAGTGATTAATGATGTACCTGTCGAACCCGGGGACAGGCCCTGTTTTCCTTATTTCAGCAGCAATGAGGATTTACTGTATCGTGTATGTAAAATGAATGATGAAGTGGTTGAACAGTTGGTGGTCCCTAAGCCATACAGACGGCTGGTGTTAGAACTTGCCCATGGGCACTTGCTAGGAGGCCATTTAGGGGTTGAAAAAACTACTGAAAGGGTGTTGCGCAGGTTTTACTGGCCCGGGATACAGAAAGATGTTAAGAATTATTGTCAATCCTGTCCTGTGTGTCAGATGTCAGCCCCACTATCCCACTTCCGAAGTCCTTTAGTACCTTTGCCTATCATTGAAGTGCCCTTTGAGAGGATTGCCATGGACCTTGTGGGCCCACTTCCCAAGTCTGCCAGGGGTCATCAGCATATCCTCGTAATCATGGATTATGCTACCCGCTACCCTGAAGCAGTTCCCTTACGCGCCGCGTCTGCTAAAAACATTGCCAAAGAACTGTTTATGGTGTTCAGTCGGGTTGGCATCCCGAAAGAAATCCTTACAGACCAGGGCACCCCGTTTATGTCGCGAATAACTAGGGAGCTCTGCAAGTTATTTAAGGTGACGCAGCTGCGAACCTCAGTGTATCATCCTCAAACGGATGGCTTAGTGGAACGCTTCAATAAGACGTTAAAGAGCATGTTAAAAAAGGTTGTGGACAAGGATGGGAAAAACTGGGACTTCCTGATACCATACTTGATGTTTGCCATCAGGGAGGTTCCCCAGTCCTCTACGGGGTACTCCCCATTTGAGTTGCTTTATGGGAGACACCCTCGGGGACTCTTAGACATAGCCAAAGAAACTTGGGAGGGAGAACAGACACCCCATAAAAGTGTCATTGAGCATATTGCCCAAATGCAGGAGAGGATTGCAGCAATCATGCCAGTGGTAAAAGAACACTTACTGCAGGCCCAGGCAGCCCAACAGAGAATATACAACAGGGGGGCCCAACTCCGTGTTTTCTCACCTGGTGACAGGGTCCTGGTGTTAGTTCCCACTGTTGAGAGCAAGTTCCTGGCTAAGTGGCAGGGTCCCTTTGAAGTAATTGAGAGAGTTGGGGAGGTCAATTACAAGGTTTATCAACCAGGAAAAAGGAAGCCCGAACAGGTTTACCATATAAACCTGTTAAAACCCTGGAAGGATAGAATGGCGTTAACTGCGAGGCCTCTCCCAGTAACGCCTACGGGTACTGAGTCCCCTCTCATCCCTGAGGTCACGATTCCAGACACCCTCTCATATTCCCAAAAACAGGACACTAGAGAATTCCTGATAAGGAATAGAGAGAAGTTTTCAGAGTTACCTGGCACGACTTCAGCAGTTCAGCATGATATTGTTACTGAACCTGGGGTACGTGTCAAGCTCAAACCTTACCGAATTCCTGAAGCGAGGAGAAAGGACATCAGCAAGGAAGTTAAAAAAATGTTGGAGCTAGATGTCATTGAGGAATCCAATAGTGACTGGTCTAGCCCCATCGTGTTAGTCCCAAAACCGGATGGCACGTGGAGGTTCTGTAACGACTTCAGGAAGCTTAATGCGGTGACAAAGTTTGACACATACCCAATGCCCAGAGTAGACGAACTTATAGACCGACTTGGCAAGGCTCGCTATCTTACCACTTTGGACTTGACAAAAGGGTATTGGCAAATACCCCTAACTGGTAGCGCCAAAGAGAAGACTGCGTTTGTGACCCCAGACGGTTCCTTCCAATATAAAAAAATGCCTTTTGGGTTGCAAAATGCCCCCGCAACATTTCAGAGGGCCATGGACAGGACCCTAAAACTCCACCGACGATATGCAGCAGCCTATCTAGATGACATAGTGGTACATAGTACTGACTGGGAGTCTCACTTGCCTCGTGTCCAGGCTGTTCTTGATTCCCTCTTCAAAGAAGGTTTTACGGCAAATCCAAAAAAATGTGCCATTGGTCTAGAGGAAGCCAAGTATTTGGGCTATACTATTGGCTGTGGTGTCATAAAACCTCAAGTGAGTAAAATAGCAGCCATCCAGGAATGGCCACGCCCTGCAAACAAGAAGCAGGTCAGGGCCTTTCTTGGTATTGCGGGGTATTATAGAAGATTTATCCCAAATTTTGCAACTATAGCTGCCCCTCTGACAGACCTTACGAAAGGGAAAGATTCTGTAATGGTGAAATGGTCCCCAGTAGCAGAGGAGTCTTTCCAGGTCCTGAAGAAGGCTCTGTGTGCACAGCCAGTACTGTACTCTCCCGATTTCTCCAGAGAGTTTTTGGTTCAGACGGATGCGTCTGATGTTGGTATCGGGGCAGTACTATCACAGGTATACAATGGGGAAGAACACCCTGTCGTGTACCTAAGCAGAAAGCTCAATGACCATGAGAAAAAGTATGCAGTCATTGAAAAGGAATGTTTAGCCATAAAGTGGGCCGTGGACGCGCTCAGGTACTATTTGTTAGGGCGTCAGTTTGACTTAATAACTGACCATGCTCCCCTGAAATGGATGGCCCAAAAGAAGGAGACTAATAGACGGGTGAACCGGTGGTTTTTGGCTCTACAGGATTACTCCTTCACCGTAAAACACAGGCCAGGTGTGGAGATGGGGAATGTAGATGCCCTGTCCCGTGTTCACTCCTGTTGGGCCACAGGTGTTCCAACCCTGGGGTTGAAACAAGGGGGGAGGATATGTAGCAGAGCGTCCCAGAGAGAGCCAGGAGAAGTCTTGTTCGGGGTTTATACATCTCCCAGGCTCCTCTCATACACATTCAGAGGTCTCTGATACAAGATCCAGTTCGGATCTTAGTCCTCCTCTCCAGGCTAATTTAATCTCACCTGAGCAAACAGCCTTTGCTCTCTGCCTGGGACACACAAACAGGGATGGTTTGTGAGGAGCCAAAAGGTTGGTAAAACCCTTTAAAACTCTTTACAGAAACTGACAAGCGGTAGGCTTGCTCAGCTTGATAGTTAGAGACGGTGTATGGTATAGTTAGAGCCGAGACACGGCTAGGACTTTTGTTTTGTTGATTCTGTTTTGATATGTTTTCTGGAAGACTGTGCAGCACCTGTGTATGGACTTGTATTTAAAACCAATAAACCCAGCACTGTTTTCACTACCTCAAGTGGATTTGGTATCTGTGCCTAAATAAACAGCTCATCCCAGGGAGCTTTGTACCTGCTACCTGTCCCCCAGGTTACAATATATATATATATATATATATATATATATA
>CM053026.1:372628183-372653567 GCA_028564925.1 Lithobates sylvaticus | reverse complement strand
ATCACTAGAAAAAAAAGCCTTTGAAAATCTGTTTGCAATAACTCCATCAGTATCACCAGCAAAGCAGCTTCATTACTATCCCATTAAAGAAGAAGAGAATTGTGTGCTGTATTTGGAGATTTCATAATTTGTCACGTTACGAATGTTAATTCTCCATTACAAATGCTAGTTTACAAGACCGACTGCTTCTGCTTCCGAGCATGCGTGTTTGTACTTTGGACTTTTGTCCGACGGACTTGTGTATACACAATCGGAAAATCCGACAACACACATTTGTTGGCGGAATATTTGAAGACATGCTAGCCAAGATTTGTTGGCGGAAAGTCCGACAACAATTGTCCGATGGAGCATACACACAGTCAGATTTTCCACCAACAGCTTGACATCCAACATTTCCCGTCAGAAAATCCGATCGTGTGTACGGGGCTTAAGAGAGAACAATCTCTATTGTAAACTGGAGAAGTGCGAGTTCCATCATGAACAGGTTAAATTCCTGGGCTATGTAGTTCCACTGCTGGTTTTTTGATGGACCCAGAGAAACTTTTGGCAGTCCTACAGTGGCCCGAGCCGTGGGTTTACGTCCACTGCAGCGTTTCCTGGGCTTTGCCAACTATTAACAGAAGTTTTTTCATAACTTCTCATCTCTGGTCAAGGCCCTGACTGATATGACCAGAAAGGATGGTAATCCACAGAGTTGGTCTCCGGAGTCCATTAAGGCCTTTGTGAGTCTCAAGGCTGCCTTTCTTTCTGCTCCTGTGTTGGCACATCCTGATCCTATGTTACCTTTTATCCTTGAGGTTGATGCTTCTGAGGCTGGTGTTGGCGCCCTTCTGTCTCAGTGTCCTACCTCTGAGAGCGCTATCCATTCTTGTGGCTACTTTTCCAAGAAATTATCACCTGCGGAGTGCAATTACGAGATTGGTGACAGAGAGCTGTTGGTGATCATTTTAGCCCTGAAAGAATGGAGACATCTCCTCAAAGGTACCACTGTGCCGATTCTCATTCTTAGTGACCATAAGAATCTCACATTCTTGTCTAAGGCTAAATGCGATTGGCTCTTTTCTTGTCTAAGGCTAAATGCGATTGGCTCTTTTCTTGTCAAGTTTCATTTACATTGTTTCATTCTTATCGGTACTAAGAATGTAAGGGCTGATGCTTTGTCACAACAATTTTCCTCCACTTCCAAGATGCAGTCAGTTCCGGTTCCTGTGATTCCTCCTGATCGTATTCTGGCTACGGTTCACACCAGTCTCCCTTCTCTTTTGGGTGAACATTCTTGCTGCTCATGTCCATGCCCCTCCTGAGAAACCTTGTGACTGCTGCTTTGTCCCTATAAAATATTCATACTGCTGTGCTCCAGACTTACCATTCTCTCAAGGCTGCTTGCCACCCTTGAAAGAATCAACTATTTTGGGCCATTTCCCAACAATTCTGGTGGCCTAGTCTACGTGCTGATGTAACGCCTTCGTAGCTGCCTGTTCCGTGTGTACTCAGAGTAAGACTCAACGACATCTTCCAGTGGGCCTCCTACAACCCTTACCCAATGGAGAGAGGCCCTGGACCCACCTGTCTATGGATTTCATTGTGGAGTTACCCAACTCCCAGGGCAACACAGTTATCCTTATGGTGGTTGGCCGTTTCTCAAAAATGTCTCACTTAAGAAGTTGCCCACTTCTAAGGAACTGGCTTCCATTTTTACTCGGGAGATCTTTCGCTTAAATGGGCTACCCAAGGTGATTGTCTCCAAGAGGGGTAGTCAGTTTGTGTCCTGGTTCTGGCGAGCTTTTTGTGCACAGTTGGGAATTTAGCTTGCTTTCTCCTCCATATCACCCGCAGTCTAATGGGGCCACAGAACAAGCCAATCAGTCCTTGAAGCAATTCCTACGTTGCTATATTTCTGACCATCATAACAACTGGTCAGACCTATTACCGTGGGCAGAGTTTGCTCACAATAGTGCCTTGAATTTTGCTTCCCGATTGTCCCCAATTATGGCGAACTATGGTTTCCAACCTTCCATGTTACCTGACTCATTTGTTCTGCAGAGTATTCCTGCATTAGAGGAGCATCTCCGTGGTCTTAGTTCCACTTGGGCACAAGTCCAGGAGGCTTTGTGACATGCTAATGATAGGTACAGACTCCATGCTGACTGCAGACACCTGCCTGCGCCTTCCCACCAGGTTGGGGACAGGGTCTGGCTGTCATCTCTCAACCTCTGACTTCATGTTCCCTCACTAAAGTTCGCACCTCGGTTTATTGGGCCTTTACGTATTTTTCGCAGGATTAACCCAGTGGCTTACGCATTAGACCTGCCTTCTAATGTGCGTATTTCGAATGTATTTCATGCCTCCTTATTAAAACCTTTGGTAGTACAGTCCATTGTTGACTCCCTTAGGTTCCATGGGCGCATACAGTACCTGGTGCATTGGAAGGGGTACGGTGCGGAGGAACGCTCTTGGGTCTCATCCTCGGACGTACATGCCACCTGGAAGTTATTTCAAGAGTTTTCCAAGTGTTAAAAAGGTTGAGAAAGGCTGCTGTAATGTAAACCCAGAACAGATGCTTTGGGAGTGGGAGAAGAGTGAGCTGAGCTGCTGAGAGCAACTTGGATGACTTTGGTCAATATTCTCTGTGACATCACCAAGGATTCGTGGGGCTAGGAGCTCTGCTGCAATTATTAACTTACCTTTTATTTTTATTTTAAATGGTCCATTCTGTTAGGCCCCTTTCACACTGAATCGTTTTTTTAGGCGCTACAGCGCTAAAAATAGCACCTGTATAGCGCCTGAAAAAAGCGGGTCCTTTCACTCCATTGTGAAAGCCGGAGGGCATCTTTGGATTAAAACCGCACGCTAGCGGCCGAATACCACCACTAAAACGACGGTAAAGCAGCGCTAAATAAGGCCGACGCCCGAACCGCCCCAGTGTGAAAGGGGCCTTATAAGTGTTATGGACAGCACAGGGCATACTACTGTTTTTTGCTCAATTAATATAGATATTTGGTTAATCACAAGTCCCAGATACCCTTTTTTTCTTTTCAAAAGTTTTTATTGAACATAAAACAAGTATACAGATATTACAAACATGGAGTAACATCCAATCCATACAATCAATAGGGATGAACCAAAATTTTGGCCGTGGAAAGTCATTGGCCAAAAATAGGTTTTTCAGCATTGTGCCAAAAGAAAGTACGTAATGAACTCAGGCATATACATGGCTGTACATTTTAAATTTTACCTGCAAAAATATTGAACATAAAACAAGTATACAGATATTACAAACATGGAGTAACATCCAATATGAATCAATATATGGAACTTATGTGTTACAGAATGTAAAATAATAAAGCATGGACATAAAACACTAACGTAAAATAATAAAGCATGAGCATAAAACACTACTTGTAACATCTGGTGATGTATGGGATGCTCACCAAAAAGAACAAAATAGATCTGTGTCTATAAATGATAAAATGTAGACAAATATTATTATCTCTAAAGCTCAAGAGTACAAAACTGCTATTATGGTAAGGAATTCTATATCTAGATACCCAAAATGGGATTAAACTTATGACAGAGATGGAGCTTTAAGGTATGTATGTGAATTGATATGAAGTCTTAACATAAGAGAGAGAATCGAAAAGGCTGAAAAGGTAAGAGATAATGGAGACTGGTATGGACACACTTGGCATTTAAACAATTGCTTGTATAGCTATCGACAAGTCATAGAATGACCCAATACATAAGACAAGTTAACCTAACAGATACAGCCTATCCTAAATGTTAATAATAGGAAAGGGGAACCTAAGGTGAGGGAAGATAAGGGAGGGGAGGACAGGTAACATGTAAGGCCGAGCCAAAGGACCAGGAGGGAAATGTGTAGACCAGCTACACATTAAGTATCGGGAAGGGAGCTGTGGGATAGAAGAGTATCATCCTGTAAAGCTTGAAATTCTTGGGTAGTGGTGAATTGTAGCCAGCAAGACCAAGTTTGGTTGAATTTAAATTGCTTTCTTTGGCTTGATGTATAATCTCTTCCATTTCAGCTGTTTTTTTAATACGAATAAACCAATCTTTGACCGTTGGTGGAAGAGTAGAGCGCCAGTTTCGCGGGATACACATATTTGCAGCCATGATCATGTGCATGGCCAAGGAACAGAAATATGTGCGCATGGAGTGAGCTGGATAGTGTAACATAAATTGAGCTGGGGAGTATTCCAGTTTATAAGATGTGATATCTTGTATGAGTCTATGCACCTTTTTCCAGAAGGGTTGTATTTTGGTGCAGGACCACCAAATGTGCAATAATGTCCCTAGATCTGTACCACATCTCCAGCACATGGGTGAAAGGGAAGGGTAGAATTGGTGTAGCTTAGAAGGTGTATTATACCATCTTGAGAGAATTTTAAAGGCGTTTTCCTGTACACAAACATTCAGGGAACCTTTATGGGTGATTGTGTATATGGAGTCCCAGTGGTTATCAGGAATATGTAATGAAAGATCTTTGTGCCATTTAGCGATACTCCAATGATCAGTGTATGGTTGCTGTGGAAACAATAATGTATAGGAAGAGGAGATAAGGTGTCGTTGGGGTTCCTTTTGCAGACACAAGTCTTCGAAAGGGGTTGTAGGGCGAGACCAAGTTGTTTGGTGATCTTGTGCATCCAAGAAACGTTTAATATGTAAAAATATCCAGTGTGACATCCTCTTATGGTGAAGTGTGGAAGATATCTCAGAGAATAATAATTGTTTGTCCTGTTTGTAGAAATGCATAGCTCTAACATTTTCCTGTGGCCAAACATCTCTTAGAAAGGAAGTTGTCATACCTGGAGGAAACGTAGGGTTTAGTCTGAGTGACGTTAAAGGGCCGTTAACTGAAGATATTTTGTATTTATCACATGCATGTGTGTGGGCTCGTAACGTTGGGAGAATCAATGGGTGGGCCATAAATAGCTTCGAGACTTTATTAATAAGTATCCAAGGGGCCTGGGCTAACGGAATCGGGGAGAAAGAATGTTCCAGATGGACCCAATCTTTGGTAGAATGGTGAACATTCCAATCTACAATTCTATTTAAGCGACTGGCTAACTGGTATTTGCGTATGTCTGGTACACCTAAACCTCCTCTCAATTTTGGGGAAGTGAGTCTGACAAAGTTTATTCTGGGGCGAGTCGTACCCCAAATAAATTTTGTGCATATTTTACGATATGTTGTAAAGAAAATTGGAGGAATGTGTATGGGGACTGTTTGTAAAATGTATAATAACCTCGGCAGAATGTTCATTTTAATGATGGCCGTTCTACCAAACCAGGAAAAGAGCCCTACAGACCATTTTTTTAAATCCTCAGTAATAGTTCGTAATATTGGTTGATAATTAGCAGAGTATAGATTTGATAACGAGGTAGGTATTTTGATGCCTAAGTAAGTAAGGGAGCTATCATCCCATTTAAACGGGAAGTTTTGTTGACATTGTGTGCGTTGTGATGTGGGTAGGGTAATATTCAAGGCTGTAGACTTCGCAAAATTTATCTTAAGATTTGATAAGAACTGAAAGTGTTCAAGGGTCTTATGAAGATTTGGGAGCGTAATAAGCGGTTCAGATAAAAATAGCAAAATATCGTCAGCAAAAGCTGCCGTTTTATAGGTGCGATCTTTTATTTTAATCCCTTTTATGTCCGGGTTTTCTCTAATGTTTCTTAATAAGGGCTCCAACGTCAGGATAAAAATCAACGGGGATAGTGGGCAGCCCTGACGGGTACCATTGGACACGGAGAAGGCACCGGACAGGTGGCCGTTAATTCGGACCTGTGCAGTTGGTTTAGAGCAGGGATCCTAAAACTACGGCCCTCCAGCTGTTTTTAGAGTATAACATGAGGATATAGTTAAGCATACGTTCAGCATACGTTCAGGTAGACCAATGGATTGTAAGGTTGCTATCATAAAGTCCCAGGCCACTCTGTCAAATGCCTTCTCCGCGTCCAACGATAAAAAAAAAAACCTTTCATTTTGGATGTAGTTAGCCAATGGTGAATATTTAGGGCCTTGAGGGTATTATCCCTCGCCTCCCTGCCTGGAACAAATCCCACTTGATCCAAATGAATTAGGTCAGGGAGAAGAGGTTGAAGTCTAATGGCCAAAATTTTTGCATACCACTTAAGGTCAACATTTAATAATGAAATGGGTCTATAATTAGTAATTAAAAGTGGATCCTTTCCTGGTTTGGGGATAACCGTGATGTGAGCAGTCAATAAATCACGTGGGGGCAAAGTAGGAATTGCATAAGAATCAAATGTAGAAGTAAAGTAGGGAGTCAAAATATGGGCATAAGATTTGTAATACCCTACCTTGAGGCCGTCTGTTTTCAACATTTTCAATGCTGCCCCCGTTTCCTCTATAGTAAAGGGTTTGTCCAAAGTTTGATATGTTTCGGTTGTGATGGGTGATGGGCTATATTTACGGAGAAACTCCTTCATCAGAGTGTGTCTGTCTAGGTCATGTGCTGGAGGTTTAGGGGAAGTGAGATTATAAAGTTTTGAATAATATTGGACAAAATTCGCAGCAATGTCTGGTGTGGATGATATTTTGTGACCCTTAGCATCAATGATAGAGTGAATTGTGTTAGCCTTTTTCTTAGATTGTAGGGCTCTGGCTAGCAGTTTTCCCGCTTTGTTGCCATATTCATAAAAGGATTTTTGACGTAACATGAATTTACGCCTAGTTTGTTTACCTAATAAGTCAAGCAGTTGCTTTCTTAGAGTTATCAGGGAAGATAAAGTGTTGAGAGCCAACGTTCTTTTATGTGTTTTTTCTAGGTGGAGGATGTCACGGGTTAAGTAGTTTTTTTTGTGTGAGTTTACGCCTCTTAGCCGCTGCGGCAATAAAGACACCTCTGACAACACACTTATGTGCTTCCCAGTGTATAGAAGGAGATGTCTCGGTGACGTGGTTAATTGCGAAATATTGTTTCAGGCAGTCTTCTATTTCTGCAGAGATAGATAGGTCTGTAAGTAGTGATGGGTCTAGTTTCCACGTATGTGAACGGGTCTTGTGCTCAGGAAAGGATAAACAAATAGAGATCGGGTGGTGGTCAGACAGATACATGGGGTCAATGGACGTGTTTTCTAGAAAGGGAAGGTCAGGTTGAGACAGAAAAAAGTAGTCGATTCTGGAATATTTACCATGAGGAATAGAGAAAAAAGTATAGTCTTTACAGTCTGGATACATGGTGCGCCAAGAATCGTGCAATAGCAACGATTGTAGTTCGCATTTGATTGCTTTAAGGACTGAATACGTCATAGAGGATGTGCCAGTTGAGGTGTCTAACAGGGGATTCATTGGAAGATTAAAGTCACCTCCTAAAATCAGGGTACCTTTTTGGAAGTCCGTTAAAGATTTAACGATATTACGGAAGAAGGAAACCTGACCACAATTTGGAGCATAAATTTTAGCTAATGTAATTTTATTGCCTTTAAAGGTACCCTTCAAGATTAGATATCTACCACATTTGTCTATCAATGTGTCAGTGATTTGTAACGGGATATGTTTAGCCAAAAGAATAGATACACCTTTTGTTTTAGTTGTGGCATTCGTTGCGTCATAAACAGTAGGGTAGTTAAGATTATATCATTTTGGTATAGAATCCCCACGGAAGTGGGTCTCCTGTACAAAAATGATATCAGCCCGTTTTCGTTTCATCGTCAATAATAATTGAGATCTTTTTCCAGGTAAATTCAAACCCTTAGTGTTTAGTGAAACTATTTTAAGTGGTGTTGTAGGCACGATTGGCTGTGTAGAAGACATAACGCGTACAAGGGTAAGTTATACCTGAGAAATAAGGGTAAATCACTAGAGATCGTAAAATGAAACACAGGGAAATAAAATAAAAAAATTAAGAACTAAAGTACGAACACTGTATGGATATGTTCAGTCCTATGGGATGGCCTCGGGGAAAGAAAATCAAGGGTTAATATGACTTAGGCACGTATAAGAAGCCGAGTAGTAAAAGGATGTAAGGAGAACCGGCGGTAGGTGAGATCCTGCTCACCTACTGACTTGGAAGGGACAGACTGCCGGTCAAAGTCAGTGGTATAGGACAGACTAATGTTAAGAGAAACTGTAAACAGTCAAGAAACCACTGTGTGAGAGGTGACCAGTATAAGAAGAAATGTGTGAAAATCTATTTGTATTATCACGTCGGACCATGAACCTTTATATAAATAACATTTAATGTGTTAGAAGTACGGGGGGGGGGGGGGGGGTATATAATAGATCTGGAACTGGGGTTATTGCCTTGAATGGAAACTAAGTAATGTTCTATGATCCATCAGGAACTATGAGTGTACTTTAATACTTATAACCAAAAATAACATTGGTAATAGTGCACTTAGAAGAAAAGTAAGGTGTTAAGAATAGAGTTCTGCATCTAGGATATTACATTCGATATTCAGACGCAGAGAGCAAACACCTGGGGTGTAATATAAGAACGGAAACCCTCTGAAAAAATTTATAATGAATAGGTAACAATCAACCTAAGAACAGTGACCTTTATATTAGCTAAATATTAGGCAGGCAATTCTTACGTTTGAAGGTTTTTGTAAAGGATCCCTCGAATAGAAACTGTGTAATAGTGTGAATATATATATAAGACATTCACCTTATTGAGGTAATAACTTAATTCACCACAAGATGGCACTGTGACAAAAGAAATAAAAGAGACTCTTCTATGGAAATAAACCATCACAGAACTATTTCAGTAAAACGTCTGCAGGGTCTAAAACCCATATATAACTGAATTTTTAAATTACAAAAGGGGGTTTTAATATCTCAAAAAACAACAACATCTTCCCTTCCAATTATAATTCAGCGGATTATATGATAGAATACCTGAAAGTAAATGAAAGGTAATACATAGTATATGTGCATCAGACATAGTTAAGCTAAACTGATCCAGTAAAACAGAAGGGGGGTAGAAGGGTGTTGGAGTATACTTCTAACGATCTCTGCGGGCTCTTCTAGTCAGTGGAGCCTCCGGAGGACTGGAAGATTGCGATGATGGAGCAAGATTGGTATGCAGTCTCCCAGTTGAAGGTGATCGACGTCTTCGGAAGTGAGAGGTTTGCGTTTCCATCATATCCATGCTACGAGGCCGGGGCTGTGGGCTAGAAATCTGAAATTCCGCATACCAGTTCGGTACTGGAGTAAAGGGAATGTCGAGGATGTGGCAGAAGGAGTCCAGTTCTTCAGGTGCCCTGAGTATTGCTGTACGCCCGTGGTTAGTAGCTGGGAGGGCAAAAGGAAATTTCCATCGATAGGGGATGTTCTTAGCTTGTAGTACCTCCAGTAACGGGCGTAGATCTCTCCTATTCTTAAGGGTTACGGCAGAAAGACCCTGGTATATAGAAATGGAATGGCCTTCATAAACCAACAATCGTTTTACTCTCGCCTGCCTCAGCACATCTTCTTTTAGTTTATAGTCATTTATATAGCAGATTACATCTCTTGGGGGATCTGTGTCCCTCCCTTTGGGTCTAAGAGCTCTGTGAATCCGGTCCATTGCAATGGTGTCATGGCTAGGTCTTTCAAGTAGCTGATTGAATATGGCTGACACTGTGGGTTGAAGCTGCACATTATCTACACTTTCAGGCAGGCCTCTCACCCTCAAGTTATGCCTTCTTCCTCTGTTATCGAGTTCTTCCACATGTCTCTGTTCTTCCCTCAGCTGCATGGAGTGTGTGCTGACTGAGGCACCAATTTTCCTCAGAGCAGAGTTGTGAATGGCAGTTTTCTGTTCTACCTCTTGCACCCTGCCTGCCATAGCCTGCAGTTCTTGTTTTAATTCAATAATGGCTGTGGTGAAAGTGTCTTTAATATCAGTTGCTACAGCTCTCAAATCTTGTAGAGTAAGATGAGGAGAAGTACTCACAGTTTGTGCCATCATAGCAGGCGCCTGTAATGTCGGTGTCAGAAGAATGCCCTCTTGCTGCTGTGAGGTGGCTGAGGTAAATGACTCCATATTGGGCCTATGAGCTCCGGTTACCTCAGGGATACTCTGGCTGTTCAGCACCCTGTTTCGTCTTGGGGATCTCGATCGAGATGTCGATGAACTGCTGGAGGCTGTCCCCATACTCGGTGGTGCGAAATTATCGCTTAAAATCCCAGTTCAGGCACAGAAAAGGTCCCGGTCCGACAGAGCTAGTGGATTAAGCAGCCATCTCTCCTCACGGCTAGCCACGCCCCCCTGTGTGTTTTTTGTGCATTTAGGTGCATCACTAGTTTACACTGGAAGGGATGTGACATCACAGCACCAAAATTGTCATTTAGGTGCATCACTAGTTTACACTGGAAGGGATGATAAAAAATGTTAAAGTCACTTTCCTGATGGGTGGAGAGCCAGCTGAATTTATTTTGTGATTTACTTGGTGTGCGGTACTGGGAAACATTTATGACTCAGGCAGTGCTGTTGCAGCTATGTCCATCGCAGCCAGCAATAGATCACTATTGGAAATGATCTATTGCTGCACAGCTGCATAAGGGACCTGGATAAGATCTTCACTGACTAGATCCCCATTAAAAAAAAAAAGTATAAAAAAAAAATATATATATATATATATATATATATATATATATATATATATATATATACATATACAGTGAGTATTTTTATTAAATAAAAATATTCTCTCCTATAATGAGCTGGATGATATTTACATTTATTACATCAGTATCAAATTCTCACATGTCAGTGAACACAATATCATTAAAAGTTTAAGTAATCGCTGACTTGTGAGAAAGTCATCATTGTGCTAATATTAGCCCTCGTCAACCCAACTTCTTCTAATCCTAAAACGATGCTAACAATTTATGCAAACCGTTTTTTTCCCAATGCGTGCGTTGCAATGCACTATCAAGAGTAAAATAAAGCTCTCCTGCAGTAAAATGCATACGTTCACTTTGAGCTTTACCATTTCTCTGAATTATATAAAAGTTGTACTAAGGTGATATTTTATTCAGCAGGCTTTCTTGATTATATTTTGCAGTAAGTACATTAGGGTGTGGAATTTACGTAAACATTAGGTTAGGCTGTTAGGATAATGTACAAGGAAATGCATTTTTTTGCAAATTTTTTATTTTTTTCCCAATAAAAACCAAGGAAATTGAAATATAAGAATCCAAATCTGCTACCAAAATAAATCCCTATCTGTCCCCCAAAAAAATTTCTACAATACATATGCGTAAATAAGACATTACCAAATAACAAAAAAAAAAAAAAACGCTCTGGGACTAAAGAGGGTTTAGAAAGAAAAATGCGCAGGGACTTTTCTATTTACTAATACAAAATCCAAAAAAAGAGTCTAGTTTTAGATATAGTTTTGTAATCAGCCCAAAATTTAAAGGCTAAGGGGGAGATTTACGAAAATTGGAGTGCAAAATCTGGTGCAGCACTGTAGAGAAACCAATCAACATCCAGATTCTATTTTTAAAGCTTAATTGAACAAGCTGACTTTAGAAGCTGATTGGCTACCAAGCACACCTGCACCTGAGTCTGAGTGCTCTAGTTTTAGTAAATCCTCCCCTTACCATCCAAGACAAAAAGTTATTTTACCTTTTGTAAATCTAGAAGTGATACTTCAGTCTCTTTTAACTTTTGTCTTAGGATTTGTTCTTTGGCAGATATTAATGACTCCTCACATTCTAGTTGTTCGATATCCTGCTCCAATCTGTAAACACAGTAGAAATAATATATGTTAACAAGATTAGACTATTCACCCATTTAATAGACAGTCAAATATATATATATTTGTGCATCAGATATTTTAACACTCAATGGTTGCATTACCATCACATAAATAAACCAAACTTGGCAGTACTTTACACAGGCAATAAAAGGAACTAAGATAAATCAATGGCAATCAATGCAATCATGTACACAGTCAGAATGTAATGTAGTAAGTATTCATTACAAATTGACAGTGGTTAAAGAGACACTGGTTTAAAAAAAGAAAATTCTATTCAAGTATGGGTTCTTAACTTACAAATGTGCCTTTTATTACTCCAAGCCTCCTCCAAATCTCCCAATTCCTTTTCTTTTGCTGCTGTGATTACAATTCTTGTTAGAGGGTGTCTATGTTCATTTTCCATGGTCATACTGTATGTAGGAATGTAGCCACCAGTGGTGGCCCATAATGCAGGGCGTAGGGGCACCGCCCCCTATCCATGCGTCCAGCACCCTATTTTACATGTGGGGCGCTGGACACATGGATTTCCATGGGTTTTTTTTAAGCACTTGATTAGAGCCAGAGGCTCTAATGTGCTGCAAAAAAGGGTGGGCTCGGGGTGCAGAGCAGGGCACCCCAAAACCACCCAGTTGTGGGGGGGGGGTCTGCACTGATTGATTATCAGCACAGTCCCCTGAAGATGCCCACCCAGGACCACCAGGGATGCCACCAGGACCACCACTTGTGACCACCAGGTATGCCACCCATGGCCACCAGGGATGCCAATCAGTGCGCACAAATGATCCCGATCAGTGACTACAAAAGATGCCAATCAGTGCCCATCACTAATGCCTCCTCATTAATAATGCCCATCAGTGCCATCTATCAGTGCCCATCAGTGCCACCCATCAGTGCCATCCTATCAGTGCCACCTATCAGTGCCGCCTTTCAGTGCCCAGTGTCGCATATCAGTGCCCATCAATGCCATCTATGAGTGCCCATCAGTGCCGCCTATCAGTTCCACCTATCAGTGCCCATCAGTGCCGCATATTAGTGCCCATCATCAGTGCCCATCAGTGCCACTTCATCAGTGCCACCTCATTGATGCCACCTCATCAGTGCCACCTCATCAGTGTCCATCAGTGAAGGAGAAAAGGTATTTACAAAAAGTTATAACAGTAACGAAGAAAAACCTTTTTTTTTTTCAAAATTTTCTGTCTTTTTTTATTTGTTTAGCAAAAAATAAAAACCCCAGTGGTTATCAAATACCACCAAAAGAAACCTCTATTTGTGGGAACAAAATTATAAAAATTTGACTGCGCAATTTCTCATTTAAAAAGCGACAGCGCTGAACGCTGAAAATTGGCTTGGGCAGGAAGGGGGGAAAGTGCCTGGTATTGAAGTGGTTGGATGTGTATGGATAATTTTTCGAGAAGAGGACATCATTTAGTGTCACTTGATAGACTAAAGCCCAAAACAGCTTGTTAGTTTTGGATAGAATTAGAAAAAGGAAACCCTGTAATCAGTATTTTTGCAGCATTTTCCTTAATGAGAACAACATTTTTTTTCAATCTGTTGAACCAAATACAAAAAAAAAAAAAATGTAATGTGCTTATATTCTGCACCCCTGGTTCCTCCCCCACCTCCCATGCTAATGGAAGTTCAAAATAAGACCATTCTGTTTATATTACATGCCTTATATAAAACCAGTGATGGCAGATCATGGCAGGTGACAGGGGACAGCAGGACGCTGTACATAGCTTCTTGAGAACATCACAGACCGTGCCTCAGCACTCCTTTCAAGAGCCTTCAGCCCTGATGCAAGCTCCTGGGAGGGGGTATGCAAATAACAAAAGGCCTAAACGGGTGGTGTCAGTCGGAGTAATGGGTGTTCCTAGGTTGTCAAAATGCATGTTAAATGCACATCAACGCACATGCATTTTCAGTGCGTTATGGTGAATGCAGTATGTGCAGTATGGTGTACAAGGACCGTATGGGGTGGATTTACTAAAGGCAAATAGACTGTGCACTTTGCAAAGTGCAGTTAATACAGAGCTTAGTAAATAAGCACATGCTTTGAGTTTATGTTTGTGGGACAGAGTGCAGTAAATCTAGAATGTCTGAGCACTAGGGAATCATCCAGATATAGTTGCAAAAGGTAAAAGAGTATTTTGGGACTTTAAATATACCCCAGTGTGCACACTTACCATGCAAAAAGAAAAAATATCCTATATCATACAGTTTGTATAAAAATAATTTTTTATTACATACAATATAAAAACACATATTGTTGTCTGTGAAATACCATACAAAGATAAGCGCATTAAATCTTCTGAGAAGGATAACGTGTTTCGCAGATCATCCGCTTCATCAGGACCAACCGAATTGGGTGTATTGAAAACACATAAATCACAGACAGTCAAAAACAAATCTACAATAAAGCAAAAAGGAAGAAAAATTAGCAAAAGCAAAAAATACAGCTTGTTCATAAGTTGTTGGTGCAAATCAGGTTATCACATTTATCTGAGTATATAAATATAAAAATTATACTCAGATAAATGTGATAACCTGATCTGTACCAACAACTTATGAACAGGCTGTATTTTTTGCTGTTACTAATTTTTCTTCTTTTATGCTCTATTGTAGATTTGTTTTCAACTGTCTGTGATTTATGTGTTTTCAATACACCCAATTTTGTTGGTCCTGATGAAGCGGATGATCTGCGAAAGGCGTTGACCTTCTCAGAAGATTTAATTTGCTTATCTTTGTAATGAATTTCACAGACAACAATATGTGTTTTTATATTGTATGTAAAAAAAAAAAAAAATAAAAGATTTTTATACAAACTGTATGATGTAGTATAATTTTTCTTTTTGCATGGTAAGTGTGCGCACTGGGGTATATTTAAACTCCCAAAATACTCTTTGTCCTTTTGTTAGTAAATAAGCAGAAGCTCTGCTTACTTCCATCATCCAATCATTTACAAGCAAAAAATTTTTTTTCATGAATTGGTATTCTTTGCAAAGTGAAGCTGTACCTAATTTACTAGCAACTAGCTCTGGAGCAAATGCCCTGGAGTAAATGCACAGTTCTATTTGTCTTTAACCACTTGCCGACCGGCTCACGCCGATATACGTCAGGCAAAGTGGCACGGGTGCGCAAAACAACGTACCCGTACATCGCTGCGTCATCCGCAGCTAGCCGCCGCACGCAGGACCGCCGCGCGCCACGGTAGGGGGCCCGCGGGTCCTGTGGACTCGATGTCCGCCGGTGGCCCGTGATCATGGCATGGAGAGGCATTTCCCTGTTCTGCCTAGCAACATAAAAGGGATCTAATGCTCCCAGTGATCGGGAGCAGTGATCTCTGTCATGTTCTAGTGAGCCCATCCCTCCTACAGTTCGAACATTCTGAGGGAACACAGTTAACCCCTTGATCACCTCCCTAGTGTTTAACCCCTTCCCTGCCAGTGACATTTACACCGTAACCAGTGCATTTTTATAGCACTGATCGCTGTATAAATGCCAATGCTCCCAAGATAGTGTCAAAAGTGTCAGACCTCTCCGCCACAATGTCGCAGTCATGATAAAAATCACAGATCGCCGCCATTACTAATAAAAAAAAAAAAAATAATTAATAAAATTGCCATAAATCTATCACTTTTTTTGTAGACACGATAACTTTTGCGCTTATTCACCTGTTTGATTGCCTTTTTTCACATATTTATTGTCTACACAGGTTTATTTATTGCATCTTTGCACGATATTTGCTACTCATTAATTTATTACTTATTGCCACTTAAATATTTATTGCCACTTATATATTTTACTGCACTTACTTTTACCCATTTATTATGCACATGGCATGTGGATTTTATTTACTTGATCTATTTGCTTGATGCTGTTTGTATAGCTCTACCCATTATTTGATGCTATACGCCTTGTAATTTATTTCATTAATTTCTTTGGACGCTGTGTCTGGAGCCATCCTTGTTGGACCATCCCCTTGGAGTGGCGGACTTTTTATTAGCGCACATTTTTAACCTGAATATTAATTTTAATGCACTTTTGATATGTTTTTTAATATGTTTTTTAATTAGTCTATCATTTTTATGCAAGCGCCTCATTATTTATATATTTATATATATTTATTTATACTGAATGTTGGTGTGTGAACACCTTGATGGTGGCTGCGGCAGTCGTTGTTATTGTTGATTAGCTGTTTTAGTTTTTTATTGCATATTTTTTATATATAATTTTTTTTACCAAAAATATGTAGAAGAATACATATTGGCCTAAACTGTGGAAGAAATTAGTTTTTTTATATATTTTTTGGGGATATTTATTATAGCAAAATGTAAAAAATATTGCTTTTTTTTTCAAAATTTACGCTCTTTTTTTGTTTATAGCGCAAAAAAACACCACGTGTCTTATGAGGTTTTTTTTTTTTTTTTTTTTATCAAAGAAGAGTTACTAACAGTACAATAGAGTACCCAAGATACTGCAGATCAATGAAAGACAATAACTGTTCCAGCTGTTGATAAGTATGATGTCATTTTTGCTAGATCATTATAAGAGGCTTTTAAATAAGAACAAAGCAGTGTTTTTACAGATAGCAGAAGACTGTTGAACATAGCCTGGAAATAACTTCCTTCCTGATATGTGCAATAACAAATGAAGATATTTTGTTTTCTTCCTTAGATTGAAAATGATATTTTGACAAGGGTTTAGGAAACATTAAAAATTTCCTGACTGCGGTTTTTCAAGATGTTTTAATGGCAAAATACAAATATTGTTGGAAAGCAAAGCTTTTGAACAAGAACATTATTAGGCATGATCTTCTACAAGAGCCACACTAAAGCCTCGTACACACGATCGGATTTTCCGACGGGAATTGTGTGATGACAGGCTGTTGGCGGAAACTCCGACCGTGTGTACGCTCCATCGGACAATTGTTGTCAGATTTTCGGCAGACAAATGTTGGAAGGCAGGCTTTAAAAATTTCCGTGGACAATGACTGTTGTCAGATTTTCCGAGCGTGTGTACACAAGTCCATCGGACAGAAGTCCAAAGTACAAACAAGCATGCTCAGAAGCAAGGACGAGTCAGAAGCGGACAGTCTTGTAAACTAGTGTTTGTAATGGAGAATTAACATTCGTGACGTGGCAAATTATGAAATTTCGAAATGCAGCGCACTTTCTCTTCTTCTTTATTTAATGGGATAATAATGAAGCTACTTTGCTGGTGATACTGATGGAGTTATGGCAAACACATTTTAAAAGACTTTTATTTTCTTGTGATATCAAGAATAATATTATTATGCTTTTTTTTTTTTTTTGGGCAAGTTACCACAACACCATTATCCCGTAGTTTTTAAGATCAAAGATACAACTATGTTGGTGTTCCTTGTCAATTTTACGTTGTATTTTTTTAAATGTAACTGTAACTATTTTTTTTTTTTTGTGCATTAAAAAAAGAAAACAAATAAAATTAGACATGCTAGCTGCCAATAGAAATTAACCAAAAAGTGCATTCTATGCATCCAAAAATATAGAAACTATACCAAATCAAATCATTATTCAACCAAAAAATAAAACCATGCATGTGTCCTGCTTCTTAATATAGGGGGTCAACAATGCCAAGAGTTGGTGAAAGCAGGGGTCCGTCATCCATTGAAAATTCTGAAAATCATCTGGATTATTCTCCTGGAGCTCCCGCGGCAAAGGCATATGACATAATTGGTCACGATTAATAAAGCAACCATTTTTTGGTCCAAGAAATCTTCCTTCTCCTGTTCCTGGACTGGACTTGGGTCAAAGCAATAACTCCAAGGCCAATAACACGTTATCTCCTCCGATTCCGCAACATGGTTGGTTGATAAACGGCCGTTCAGAAACTAACTGAAAAGCATGAAATGAAAAGCGTGAAAATGAAATGCGCAAACTGAAAGTGCTAAATGAAAGACGCAAATCAACACTCACCAAACTTCTACTAACACAAAATTAGTAGAAGGAGCCAAAAGGGTGGCGCTAAAGAGCTGAAAAAACACATAGTACGTCACTACGTTCGTGTTTGTTGGCAACATGTCCTTGCCGTTTGTATGCAAGACAAGTTCCTGGCCAACGCCTTTCCGACAAAAGTCTGAGGTTTTTGTCTGTTAGGACGCATCAGAAAATCTGATCGTGTGTACTTAGAGAAAATGTCTGCCAGGAGCTTGGTTTAGATCCTCCACTTTAGGATTTTTTTCCCACTGCACATAAAAAAATAATAGGGATGTCTCAAAATATGGGACATGCTCTGAAGGTAGACCCATTATTCCCCACAAGAGTTAAATGCACGTGCACAGGACAGTTTAGCAATCTCCATACTGTAGTAGCCAGCTTCAGATACCAGCTTGTACTTTCTGATGTTTTTACAGAACACCATTGGACCTGTGAATTGTTGGGTACTCTGAAGTAAAAGCGGCCAGATTCCATGGTCACTAGTTTTGGTGCAATGCCTCTTACCTCTGATCCCTCTCTATTGGGCCACCATGATGAAGTGTGGTCTCATTAACCAAGCGCAAGACATGGCAGAAGGGCAGTGGGGGCTATTCGCTGTTCTGTCATCTGATGGAGAAATTGCAAAATCCATATTTCATATTAAAATTGCATATTGTCTCACCATATCTAAGGAAGCAAACCTCCAAAGTCTAGTTACTTTAGATGACTTAATGCTATAGAAATGTCATTGTAAACTGTAAACTATGAACAAGCCAGTCCACTAATCACCTTTCAGGAATTTACCTTGGAAGGTACCGTGTTTATCGGCGTATAACACGCACCCCAAGTTTAGGAGAGAATTTTAAGGAAAAAGACTTTTAGGAGGGAAGTTTAAGGAACAAAAACTTGCCCATTAATGCAGCCTTATCAGTGTCCATCTGCAACCTTGCCCATCATTGCAGCCTTGCCCAGTGTCCATCTGCAGCCTTGCCCAGTGTCATTGCAGCCTTCTGTTTTCGCAGTCTTGTGTCATTGCAGCCTTGTGTCTTTGCAGCCTTGTGTCTTTGCAGCCTTGTGTCATTGCAGCCTTGTGTCTTTGCAGCCTTGTGTCTTTGCAGCCTTGTGTCATTGCAGCCTTGTGTCTTTGCAGCCTTGTGTCATTGCCTTGCCCAGCCTCATTGCAGGATATTTAAAATTGAAGCCGATCTCCGCTGACTGCAAGCGGAGAGGAACGAGTGCCGCCGACATATGCAAAGCCGAGTGTACTTGGCTAGGCTCAGCTCCTCTCGGCTCCTCTTGCAGTCCTGCCCAGTCCTGCCCCTATGATGGACATAACACAGGTCCAATGGCGGGACTGGGCGTGACTCTGTGAGTGGAGCCGAGCCTAGCCGAGTACACTCGGTTTTGTGTATGTCGGCAGCCCTCGCTCCTCCATTCACGATTAGCCGGGGATCGATGTATAACACGCACCCACGATTTTCCCCTGACATCCGACGCTCCATAGACTAACATGGAGCGCCCGTTCAGGTCCGCCATCAAAACTGACAGGCGGATCTGAACGGTCCGATCGCGTGAAAGGGGCCTTAGGCAGACTTCTGGGGAAATTGGAAAGCCAATCACACAAGCAGGAAATGATGTTTCTAGGGTGTGGTCAGTACACATTCTGTGTACAGAACAACTCCAGGTACCCATATTGCACTACATTTACAGAAAATGACAGCGGCTGCAGATTGAAAAGAAAAGGTAATTTTTAATAACATTCAACTCGTATTGCAATTGTATACGCTATATTATTTTTTCTTTATTTGCTATTTTTTTCTCCCCACAAAAGTGGAGTTACCTTTTAAGTATTCTTGATATGTTTTCTAATATTACTTATCTGTATCTGTCATTACTTAATTAAATGTACTTATACTGTAAGTAATTGTGTGATTTCTCTTTGCACAAATCAAATACAATCCCAAAAACATAAATTACCATGTCATCAGGGCACCAAACTTTTTCTTGGATTTTAATTTGGCTGCAGGTTCACTTTAACCACTTCACATCAGGCCGTAGCCGAATGACGGACACAGCGTGGATGTGAAATCCCGGGAGGCCGTCATATGACGGCCTCCCCTTTCCTCATTCCCTGTGCGCGCTCACGAGCGCGCAGCAGGGAAATTCTGTGTTGGCCGTGTCCCTCGGACACGGCCAATCACAGAGCGATGTAAACGGCCAATCACAGCGGCCGTTTACAGCGCGATCGCCCTGGCCAATGAGAGATGATCTCATATGTAAACATATGAGATCATCTCTCAGCGCCGCTCCCCCTCCTCACACAGAGACAGCGTGTGAGGAGGGGGAGATGAACGGCTGCAGCGCCGTAAGTTTTAAAAAAAATAAAATAAAAATGAAATGCCATCTGTGCCCACTGCAATCTGTCCCCAATGCCATCTGTGCCCAGTGACATCGCCATTGCCATCTGCCAGTGCCATCCCCAGTGCCATCTGCCAGTGCCATCCCCAGTACCATCCCCAGTGCCATCTGCCAGTGCCATCCCCAGTGCCATCTGCCAGTGCCATCCCCAGTGCCATCTGTAGTCAGTGCCATCTGCCAGTGCCATCTGTAGTCAGATCCATCTGTAGTCAGTGCCATCTGTAGTCAGTGCCACCTGTCATCAGTGCCACCTGTCATTAGTGCCATCTGTCATCAGTGCCACATAGTGCCATCTGTCATCAGTGCCACATATTAGTGCCATCTGTCATCAGTGTCACGTATTAGTGCCATCTGTCATCAGTGCCACCTGTCAGTGTCACGTGCCATCTGTTATCAGTGTCACCTGTCATCAATGCCACGTATAAGTGCCATCTGTCATCAGTGTCATCAGTGTCATGTGTCATCAGTGCCACGTATTAGTGCCGTCTGTCATCAGTGCCACATATTAGTGCCACGTGATATCAGTGCCATGTATGAGTGCCATCTCTCATCAGTGCCACATATTAGTGCCATCTGTCATCAGTGTCACGTGTCATCAGTGCCCCGTATTAGTACCATCTGTCATCAGTGCCACGTCACTGTCACGTGTCATCAGTGTCACGTGTCATTGTCCTGGTGCTCCAGGGCCTTCAAAAGTGTAATAGGTAGTCAACAATTTAGATGTGTAATTTATGCTCCTAGAACACGTGATGGCGCTCCCTGCATGTTGGGCCTCTCTATGTGGCCAGGCTGTGTAAAAGTCCCACATATGTGGTATCGTAATAATCAGGAGGAGTAGCAGAATTTATTTTGGGGTGTAATTTGTGGTATACACATGCCATGTGAGAGAAATAACCTATTACAATGACAATTTTGTAGAAAAAAAATAAAAAATAAAAAAATAATTCATTTTGCAAAGAATTGTGGGAAAAAAATGACAACATCAAAAAGCTCACCATGCCTCTTACTAAATACCTTGGAATGTCTACTTTCAAAAAAGGGGTCATTTGGGGGGTATTTCTACTTTCCTGGCTTGTTCGGGTCGCAAGAAATGAGATCGGCCACCAGTACATCAGATGTGATCAATTTTGTATAATTTGCACCACAGTTTGTAGAGTCTGTAACTTTCACAAAGACCAAATAATTTCCACTAATTTGGGTTATTTTTACCAAAGATATGTGGCAGTATAAATTGTGGCCCAAATTTATGAAGAAAAATTAATAATTTCCTAAATTGTATCACAGTGTTTTTTTTTTCAAAATGTTCGGTCTTTTTTCAATTATAGCGCAAAAAATAAAAAACCCAGAGGTGATCAAATACCACCAAAAGAAAGCTCTATTTGTGGGAAAAAAAGGACAAAAAATTCATTTGGGTACAGTGTTGCATGACTGAGTAATTGTCAGTCAAAGCGTGAGAGCACCGAAAGCTGAAAATTGGTCTGGATGGGAGGGGGGTTTAAGTGCCTGGTAGGCAAGTGGTTAAAATACAGTGGTTATCTATATCTGAATTTCAATTGTCAGCCTTCAGTCAGACAAGTAATATAAAGCAATACCTCATACTTTGCAAATCCTAATGCTTTTGACTGAAAACAAAATTGACGCAGCAGCGGGGCTCAGGTGCGAGCATGCGCGAGTGCCCCCATGGAAAGCGGCTTTCCATGGGGACACTGGACAGAGGGGAGGGGCCAGAAGCACTGGGAATGTTGGGGAACCCAAAAAGAGGAGGTCTGCAGCTGCTCAGTGCAATTCCATTGCACTGAGAAGGTAAGTATAGAAATGTTTGTTTTTTTATTTACCTTTACAATCACTTTAAGCACAGTAGCACATTGGCACGTGTGTGTATCAGAAAGAAAATGACACACTGAAAACTGGGTCCCAGGACCACAGACAATTGAAGAGCACAGGCACCCGCAGTTCAAATAAATGGCATACTGGTGCTTGAGTTCCCCAATACAATTAAATGCCAGTATTGGGTTACAAGAACATACTAACAGCTAGGGTCTTTAAACAGTGGGGTTGATTTACTAAAGGTAAAAAGACTGTGCACTTTGCAAGTGCAGTTGCACTCATTTCACTCAAAATTAGTAAAGAATACCCAATCCGATGCAAGGAAAATAAAATAACAGCATTTTTGCTGGCATGTCATTGGATGATGGAAATCAGCAGCGCTTAACCACATTCACTGAGCTATAGAGAAATAAGTGCAATTGCACTTGCAAACTGAACAGTCTACTTTGCCTTTAGTAAATCAACCCCAATGATACAACTGACACTCAAGAGTCCCACTGAAGTGACACACTGACAATTGGACTTCCACAATAGCATGCAGTTACATATGGATTCTATTTATAATAACAAACATTCAAGCTATTTCTGAAACTCCTTTGCCTTGTGTGAGTAGGTCTAGCATATATTAACTGCAAGTCATCACAGAAAACAACAGTGTCAAAAATCCTTAGATAAGGTATATACATGATACTATTCCCTATATAAAATAGTGATTTTTTTTTTTTTTTTAACGTCAATGCATCCTTATTCAAAATGGGGCAGTTTACACATATGAGAACCACATTAAGCATAACATTACAAACAGGAAGAACAACCAGCAGCAAGGAATGCAATATAAGGAAATACATCATACAACGGTATACAGTATAATCATAGAATTTATAAGCTCGAACTATGACAGCTACAGCTTACAACATTTTCCTTGTCCAATATATATTGCATCACTTATCAGTTTAAATCCAGGTAAGGGTTTGTAACCAATAGGATAACGTTAGTAGGTGAAACCATGCAGAAACACATATGGAATCATAAAAAGGAGTGGGGTAGGAAGGAAGAAGGGAAAGCATCAATAAGACTATTGCAAAAGGCTTCAACAACAACATTATTACCCTTCAGGGAATTCAAGAATAGGGTTACTCATACTATGCTCTTTGAAGAACTAACTGGATAAATTCAACCAAACTTGGTCCCATGGCTAGATAAAATACTACTGCCAATTTTTGTCAGTGAAATGTTTATTAAGGAATAAGGATTGTTGTCTGACAATCAAGAGTTGTAAAGTAGAATACATAAGTTACGATACAGTAGAGCAACTTCCACTAAGGGTGATTTCCATCTTATCCAAATTTCTCTTCTAGCATAAAAGGCAGTATAAAAAAATGAACACTTTCACGTCCCGCAATTCCTTGAGGATATTAGTTATACCCAAGAGGAATATAAGGGGATCTTTAGGGAATACCACTCTTGCTGTTGTAAATATAGTTGATATGATATCCCTCCTAATAATTCCGAATTTTAGGACAGGACTATAGCACATGGATAAGGGAGCCTTCTTGAATAAAAGCACTTAGGGCAAAGTGCTGATACTTGTGGGCAGATGTGGGACAGTCTTATTGGAGTATAATATACCCTGTGCAATAGTTTAATCTGAGTAAATCTGTCTTTGGCCAATATCATGTTCATCAAAAAAATGATTTAGGGAAGCTTCCCAATAATCTTTGTCTAGGTTTATTAGCTGTATTCAACTGAGAGTAAATAGTAGAGATCGGTAAAGTGTCTTCAGAAGGTAGGCTCTCCAAGGCATGAGAATATAGTCAGATACGTCTCAGTTATTGTGTGTGAAACGCAGGACAAAGTTGAAGGAAGCGGAAAAGCATGTCATTAGGGAGATGAAAAATATCCTTCAACTGGTCAAAGGTAAGGAGTTGGACCTTGAGAGCTAATATGAACCAGCATTTTAATACCATAGTTTGCCTAGATCTGTAGATTTTACGCTGTTATTAAATAAGGAAGGTTAGGTTTCTCCACCGCAGGGTACGTGGAGAAAGAGTATTGATATTATGATACCTCGAGGTACTGCCAGTTTTTAACTCCCAATTATTTATTTAAGGCCCACAAAGATACAGTATGTTTTCTCCAGTCTTTTCCCTTTCTGGCTCATCCCTCTCTCCTTAGACCTCCAACACCTGACCCTTTACCTCCCTCCCCCCTATGTATATCCATCTTCCTCTATCCCCCCATTCCCTTTTCCATATATCCATCCCTCCTTCCCTTACTTCACTGTTTTGTAGTATTAGTGAGAATGACTTTCTACATTAAGAACTGCACTTGGAATGCAGTTTTGAACAATGCCATGTTCCCAACCAATGCTGATTCTGTGTACAATTACTTGTGCTGTCAGCGCTGCCTAAAGTAGCTTTACCAGTGGGCGTTAAGGAGACTGATCACCCAGTGGTGAGTGACCAGGCAAGGTGACTGATGTCCTCAACAGGAAATGTACCGCTACACTTTGAAGACGAATTAAGTTTAACAAAAGATGAGCTGACTACTACATTTATGTAAAATTGTACGTGTGTTCATAGTTTAATTTTAAAACACATGCACAATAGGAAGTGATCATGGCCATGTTTTATGTTAACACAGTGGGGTTGATTTACTAAAACTGGAGAGTGCAAAATCTGGTGCAGCTCTGCATAGAAACACATCAACTAACAGTTTTTTATGGTCAAAGCTTAATTGAACAAGCTGAAGTTAGAAGCAGATTGGCTACCATGCACAGCTTCACCAGATTTTTTACTTAAGTTTTAGTAAATCAACCCCAGTGCTAGTTTTGGGCACCATGAATCAAGCTGTCATTGTAGTATATCTGTCTCAAATGGTATCTCTCTTTTTCTGTTTTGCATTGCCTTGCTGTGCAAAAAAAAACGCATACATTTTCTTCTGTAGTCTATAGTTCAGTACTCTACATGAGTGCAATGGGGTTGATTTACTAAAGGCAGATAGACTGTGCACTTTGCAAATGCAGTTGCACTAATTTTCCTTAGTAAATGTAATGTGGTAAGACTTCACTTTGTAAAAAGAATATCTAATTAGGTACAAGGAAAATATATTTTAAACAAAATACATTTTTGCTTGCACATGGTTAGATAATGTAAATCAGCAGAGCTTTACCACATTGACTCAGCTCTGGGGAAAATGAGTGCACCGTCTATTTGACTTTAGTAAATCCACCCCATTGCTTACAGGTGCTATGGAAAAATTTCCAACAATGTATATATTTTACATGAATTTTACATGCATTGGAAATTCCATACAAGAAACATTTCATATGTGAATGATCAACTACATCTTCTTTTAGTATAGTATAACATAGATTTTTACAAGTCTGAGGAGCAGATGAATCACAGCATGCATTGTTCTAGACACAGGGTTACAGGTCAGTCTAGACTT